>JACVVK020000066.1:485000-735000 GCA_018292915.2 Batillaria attramentaria
GACCCCCCCAAACACCAAAACTAGCCGCAAAATGCATTGCTTTCTCAAAAAAAAAAAAAAAATGAATAGTGTACTATGATGCATAATTATTTGTATATGTGTACAAATGCTCTCTTGTGGAGCGTCACATTTTCGAGGACTGGGTGTTTATATATGGGTTAATATCTTCTCAGCAAGACTGACTGGCTTGTATGATAAGCCCCACCAACACATAGCACAGTTCACTTTTCTTATTGTTGTGCACCATAGATTTCAAGCAAAGCAAGAAAGCCAGATGACTTACCTGCAGAACACTCAATTTCCGCTGGGTTTTCACACATCCGGTGTTGATTGGAGAATCTGTCCGCTGGGGAAGCATTTATGTGATTTTGCAGCAGGAGAGATGGCCGATATAGGCATGGGAATAGTTGTGGCAACAGGTTGTCTCGCGGTTATTAGTTTTGAGTTTGGGATTAAATTATGACTGGAACTGCAGCTGGAACTGGTTGCATGGTTAGCAGCGCACCGGTACAGCGCGCACTCGTACAATTCAATTCAAATCAAAGTATCTTTAGTATCTTTACAGTGTTTTCGGGAAATAAATGACTGGAATGGCATGAAAGCAGATATCAGATGCAGATCGACATAAAAAAACAACACCACATTTTTTTTATAGTGTGTACGTGTAGGATTTGTAAAGCGATAGCATATCAGTATAGCTGCACGTGTCATACCCGTGTTTTAGTTTTACGTTTTTACACTAGCAAATGTTCACAATGTCCAGTTGAGCAGCTGTACCTTCGTGATTAAATTTTGTGACAGAGTTGCTGAGAACGATGTTACTGAATGTGAAGAGGGAGACATCACCAGCGTGTGTTCAGTTCCTGTTGCTGCGCTATAAAGGTGACACTGAGCAGCACAATAAACGTAGATGAAAGCGTGTCATCCCGCGGTATTTCATTCCTCCTGATGGCCCGGGCAGTCACACCAATAACTGTTTTTCTGCCTCAGTGCTGGGCAGCTTTCAAACTGTGGACACTATTGCTGAAAGACAATATGAATCGAACACCTTCCACCTCCCCCACAGCGCGCGTGTGTGTATGCCACGGTGTGTGTGTGGGGGGGGGGGGGGTGCGTTAAATTTACTGTTTTCCCTTATTACGATGAGTGATCCAAGCACATGAAATTGTGAAGCCCTCGCTGTTCCAACAGAATTTAGAAAGCTTGAGAATCTGGTATTGTCGTTTGACAACTGCTGACAGCCGGGCGCACTGCAAAAATTAATATTGTGCGCAATACAGGTTTATATGTTTTTCACTCTTAGATGCTGCTGGCCGGGTGTGGAGGTCAAAACATCCTAATTTCAAGACCACAACTGCAACCACTATTACTACCACGCCAATACCAACCACTACTACAACCACCACCACCACTACCACTACTCTTCGAACAACGAAACCGCCCGTTACCTACGGACCAAGTAAGGTTGAATTGTTTAAGTGTCTATGGTTGTTTTTCACCTGCCATGTGCCATACTATTGCAGTCATAAAATGTAGCCATACCGTTTTGGTCAGTCAGTCTGACTGAATCTTTGAACCGTAACTCACCAATAATTATATTCGTGTGTGTGTGTGTGTGTGTTCAGTAAGCTGCTCGACCTGTGATGGATTAGCGTGCCTCATTAACAACCAAGTGGTCAGCTGCCCAGCCAATCGGAATCTTTGCGTAACCACAGTCCAGGACAGTGCACATGGCCGTAACATCATTAGAGGGTAAGAAACTGACAAATCATCTTCCGTAATATCACTTGTGGTACACACCAAACATGGGCACTTTCAACTCTCACGTTGATTGACGCACGATTACTGCAGATGCCACACTATGTACATAGATGTTGAGTGTACGGGTGTCTTCAAATTTCAGGCCCACGCAATACCTGGGTATAGAAACAGCTGGAAAGCTGAATAACATGTAGCGTTATGTGGCATGCGCACGCGCGTGGCGTGTGTGTGGAGAGAGAGAGAGAGAGAGAGAGAGGGGGGGGGGGCGGTGGGAGGCTGTGAAAAACACACAAGATATACTAGCGACTGGCTTTTACCAGGTGTGCGGACCTGGCAAGCTGCGATGACCTGTACTTGACACAGACGACGCAGAACGCGGAATGTAGTGACGTGGACCACCACATCATTCACCATGACAATACCTGTCACTACTGCTGTCTGGGGGACAACTGTAACCATCCTCCGCAAGTGATGCCAGAAGCCACTACCTTGTACCAGAAACAGCGATGATCGAAGTGCACACCAGCATTACTGATGTTGTTGTTGCCTTCTTCCTAAACTTCTCCGACAGATTGTTTCATAAGCAACTCCAATACAATGTAGCTTTCAGCGATTAATGATCTTTAGTCAGAAGTTTCTTTTGCATTAGAGCGCGTTTGGTAATTTAGTCGTTACCGATTTTTCAGCGATACCTTTCTATGGAGCCACTTTCGTATCCATGTTGAAGAGAAAAAGTTGATCCTGGCCTGGTGACCTAATTCATTTCGGGGTTCCAAGTGTTTGCGTTTCACTTAAATATCAAACGAACCATGATACAAGGCTAACATAATTGAATCTGAATACTGTACTTGTACTTTCTTCCATTTAATTCACATTTTCCAACAGCATAGACATGTAGCAGACATAGCATTTATTCACATGAAAATAAATATTTACATCTGCCATTAAGCTGGGCAGTTATCACAATCGCCATGGAACCAAACATACCAAACTTGCATTTGGTAATGCATAACAAGCAGACAATACTGTTCCTTGCAAGCACAGACGGACTGTCATTCCCAAACTTATCAGAAGACAAAATTTAAAAAAAGAGGAAAAAAGAAAAAGAAAAGAAAAAGTGCAGTTATACATGTACGATGGCAATGCTGGGGGGCTCACAAAAAAAAAAGAGAAGAAAAATACAAAGGAAACATCTGCAACTGTTCAGGAAACTATATATGTACAACCGATAAAAGGAACAAGAAAGATGTTGTGCAAACCATGCACTTTACATCTGCACTTTCTCCATGCGATGTCAGCACAAGTGACAAACAAAATAGAGGAAAGGGGCAGGAACCCCGCAGCAGTTTTCAGCCCACTGCAACATTCCTAGGTTATCTAAATGGTTTGACAGAACCATCCATTTTACAGACTAAAAAAAATCAAGTGCATAAACATATCAAATTACATGTATCAGTAACGAACATCACAAGCTCACAGATACCACATTGTCCAAAACTGTCATCCACATGAACCAGTCATCAGGACGACCAAGACCGAGACACGTGCACATTGGATTTCTCCATCTACATGTATTTGACTGATCAGGTCATGTGACACAAATCTCCACTTTCTCAGTCTTACAGCACCAGTCCTTGTGTTGAACACTCACTCTGGTAAATGTAGTCAGTTTGCAGGTGCACAGTACTGAGCAGCTAAATGAACAAGGCACACAAACCAAATTCAACATGTCACAATATCTTTTACAATCCTGTGTTTTACAGTAAAAATCCTTGTAAAATTTTACCAAAACTCACCAAAAAAAAAAAAAAAAAAAAAGTCGCACATGCGCGCGCACACACACGTGACACACAATGTACATTATACTCTGTCTGATTCTCCCTGTGCACCAAACAAGCTTTATTTCAAAACCACTACCCATTTGGCAAAACTGATGATACTGCTGAATGCTAGCTACCCTAACAAGTTCACAGAATGGAAAGATTTCATTTCTAAAGAAAAGGTGGTAACATTTTCAATAATTTCCCTATATCAAAACAAACAAGTAAGTATTTAGTATGTACCTAAAAAAAAGAAAGGAAAAAAAAAGATTACATCAATACATGGAATATCCAACATGCAGGGGTACTCAGCCCAAGTGACAAAAACATTTGCTCTTCATGAAATCCTGAAATGACAATACAGAACAAAAGGGACAGCTTTGGTACAGATGATTATGGAATGGTTACTTTTCATTTACAAACATCCAAATACTCAAAAACTTATGTGCACGGGAAAAACAACCCAGCTATGTTCTGATGCACTGCCATTGCGAAATTCTGGTTCTGCACCACCAGATATATTATGGTGCAACAGTATTACATGTACAATGAAACACTCAGCATGAATTGCGAACACACAAAACAAGCGTACTGTTTATGTAGCAGTATGTGCAAATTACGAACCGGTAATCTGGAGCACAAACCCGCATCTGCCCCGTCATCACACATGCTGTGTGATGTTACATGATGTTGTTACCACTGGCACATTTTTCTTAAAATATTATAAAAGAAAGACAGAATCCATGAACCATCACATCCCTTGGTCACAACCTCACACCAAAATGCCATCAAACTCACAATGACTGCATGAGCAAACAGCCATCTCCCCCCCCCCCCCCCCAATTCCTCTTGCCTCACAACACACACTATATAGAGGCAAATGTGCACTAAGCATAAACACACACTCTCATACTGTATAAAAGACACATGGATATGCACACACATAAATGCACACATGAAGATGTACACGTACATACACATCATGGCCATCACACACGCATGCACACACACACACACATAAATGCACACATGTACATACATAAAGGCCATCACACACACTTGCACACACAGATTCACATGTACGCAGCTCTACACAAGAAAGTTATTCATGATCACTGTCACTGCTAAGAGACTTGATAAAGGCATTGAATTCTGGCTGTTTGCTGGCCAGCAAGTCTATCTCATCCTTCAGGTCAGACAGAAAGTCATCAGTGACAACCACTGACTTGCACATGTCCAACTCTGGTGCCTGCTGCAGCTCGCGATAAAACTGGCCCAAGTCTGCTGTTGGATCTGTTGCAGCAAATGGGGTTTTCTGTAGAGGAAAAACAAAAAGCATAGTTCACTAGTAACAGTTGCAGCACAGAAAATGATGTATTCTTGAAACGCTCAATGCAGGAGCGAGTAAGTGAGTGAGTTTTAGGGCCTAACGCTGCGCAAGCAACAAAGACTAATTACTCAACACAGGATAAAAACAACAAAACAATGAAAAAGGAACAGAATTTCATAACAAAAAAAATTTACCTACTGTCAAACAAAAACAAGCAAATGGGTTTTACACACACACTCACCAGTGAAACCATGACGAATTCATCTGTGGAGGGACTGCCTCCCCTGGCCATCTCTTCATGGACGCTGCCCGAGTCACTGGATTCCAGCTCCGTCACCTTGGCCTCTATCTCCTCCTGCTCCTCTTCTTCGTTTGCATCCACTTCATCTTCATCCTTGTCCAACTCTGAACACTCACTATTCCCATCACCAGAACCCTGCGTGTTGCAAGGTGGGAGACCGGACATCAGGGCAGCAAAAGGACGATCTTCCGGTCTCTCACGCCTCACGGGTCTCGCCTCATCCTGGATGAATGCTCCAACTCGGTAGAGATTCTCGAAGTCATCCTTCACTGATGACCTGTAACATACAGTTGACACATGTATGCATTCAGGCTGAGTGTAAAGTCATACATGTACAACATCTGAAGGGAGTCAGTGACCGTCTCTCCTTCCCTCACAACTGACCACAAACTAATTAAATTCCTACAACATACTTATCTGCAAGAATATAATATATATATGATGCTGTGCCAAAAGTTCATCAGCGGTACACTGTGTACATTTGAAATGTCATTAAACCTATTTTTCTGCACATTTCAACATAATTTTGGGTTTCTTATAAAGATATCTGGCTAAGGAAATAGCTGAGATAAATTGGTCTTGTTTGAACCAACAGAAGTGATGTTATTTTGCCATAGAAACAGTTTTGGGGGCCTAAAAATCGGGGTCAAAATGGTGACTTGACAGGGCGACCATAGGATTTCATCTCACTCCTTCCAATGCATAAAACCACGCCAACTAGGCTTTGTGTTTGCATTAAACACAAACAAATCTGTGTTTTTCGGTATATTATGATGCGTGTTTTCGCGTTTGTACGAGAAAAAAGTCCCCGCGAAGTTCTGCTTGCCGCTCGTCACAGATTTTGTCTTGCCCGGGTAATCACATTCTCGCGTCACCGAGACTTCGCGAGACCCTCATTTGCATACTATTTATGGTGGCAGCCTCGTTTTGGACATCAGATTTGAGATGGAGGCTAGCGAGGTCCACTTTGCCAGCATTTGAAGCCAGTAGAGCGAATACAAAGCACACGCGGTTTTCTTTTGTCCCATTGTGACAAGCGTGCATTTTGAAAAAGTGAGGACTCTACAAATGAAATACTCTGTTTATGGCCGATTTTTTAAAGACCGAGGTATCGTTTACAAAACGAGACCGCATGGTGACAACAAAGATGGCGTCGTCTGCGCGTGAAGGTAAGTTTCAATTTTTTGTCCCCCAATTTTGAACGGGTGAGAGATGTGACAAGTGACTCAAGCATGACGAGCAACAGCATAATCAAGTAGTTTTACGCACGAACGTATCGTAATAATGGGCGTCTTTTGCAGTTTCCAAATACAATGAGTGAAAGTAATATTATTCGTTTGCCCGTACTTTCGATTTTCAAGCTCTGAGCAGTTATTCGCGGAAAAAAGTTTCCGAGGGACATTGTAGATACTTGGTCCAGCGTGACGAGGCACATGGTGGTTAGAATTTCTTCTGACAGTCAAAATCCCACTTCACTCGAACTTGCTGTGCTTTGATCAGAGGTACAAAAGAGTAACAAACATTGTTTCAGGAACAACACTCCGATTCTTTTTCTTCGTAGTGTCTTTCTTTGTGTTGCACATCACCATTTCTACTAGGGACACTGTAGAAGTATGGTTAGCTTGGTCCAACGTGGTGAGGTACATGGTAGTGAGAATTCTTTTGAATATTCAAAATCCCACTTCTGTAACTTGCTGTAACTTGACCAGAGGTATTAAAGAATGACTGAAATATTGTTCTGGGGACAGCGCTCCCATTCTTTCTCTTTGAGTTTGAATTGGTTTTTCACGGCCTGTGTTGCACCAGTAACACCAAAGACAAAGCAGAAGCATGTCAAAACCAAACTGGCTTATAAACCTATTCTGTTTATTATGAAATGTAAGGAATGTGGAGTGAAAAAACTGAGTATGAGATTCCCAGTCCAAAGTAGCTATTCTTTATCATAAGTTTATCTGGTGGTAAATTTCAGGTCTTCGTGTACGTTTGAGCAAAGAAGCGACAGTTGATATAAAAAAAAGAAAAAGCAATGCCCAGTCTGGATATAAATGTTTGCTGGTAAAAATATAGTTTGTCAACTTAAAACAAATGTCATTAATTATCCTTTTAGGCAGTCACTTGCCTCAGTTTTTGGTTTGTCACATGTGCACATATATTGTATGAAATTTTATTTTCAGGTCGCCTCCATTTGCCCCGAAAATGAGATGGGCCTTGTGATCTTTTGGATGAGGCAAGGACATTTCTGGTTCTGATCATCCAGGCCAGAAGAGTCATGGGAGCCAGTGGCATTTTTCCTACGAATTGCCAGAGCTGTGTTTGCAAGAAACACTGTCGACACAGCACATGCAGCTGTACAGCGTCTGCCGCTAATTTCTGTGATATTAACTGTGATATTACTGAGATAAAGACAAATGTTTGGAAGTGAGAACTATAGTTGTGGTTTCTTTTCTTACGTGTTGTACAAATGTGTTTGTTAGCAGTGTTGTTTCCGAAAAAGAACAGCTCTCCCTAGTAATTTGTCCTGGACATGACTTGCGACATGCCACACATTAGTATGCTGGTCTATGGAAATATGGCTTCTCACTGACTTGTAACTGTGTTTACATACAAATACTGCAACTAAACATAGCATAACAACACCCCCCAAGTACTACCCGCTAGTTCTCCGGCTTTAAGAGAGAAAGTTCAGTCCACGGAAATGTCGCTCATCACACAAGACAAAATGTGTCATTTGTAATTGCACATGAAACAGTATTCAAAGCTTCCAAACCCATTTCTATCTTTCTTACCCAGGTTCCATTACATTTCCATGCAGAATTTTGTTTGTCAATGAATTTATTTTAGAGGTATACATAAATATACTTTGTCCCATGCGACACGTGACACACAGTGTGCACTTCATTAAACACACTTCACACTTCACACTTCAGTGTGCACTTGATTTTTGCAAACACCACAACTTCAACTATCTTTTGAAATATATATTTCAGTAGAGGAAAGAAGCCTTCATAAAATCATGAAAAAGTTTAACTGAAAACCAAGATCTGATTTTTGTGTAGCTGGTCCACTTTTGGGTGTGAACTTTTGGCACAGCATCATATATTCTTCTGTGCACAAAGTGTATGGAAGCACCAAATCATTACATGCAAGACTGAAAATCAGGGAAATGAAGTAACTGTTAGGCATTATCAAATTCAAAGGACAATCAACTACATGTACTTCAGACTGGCCAGGAAAGACATGTCATGTATGTTTTTTGAGTTCCAGCTCAGTATCATGTAGAGGATTCCAGTGACACTCATCACAATAGTATTAGTATGTCTGTTATCTCAGAGTCAGAAATCTAACAGTTGATGAAAACACACACACACACACACACACACACACACACACACACACACACACGCACGAACACAACAACAACAACAAAACAAAAAAACCCCACAATTCTGGCCCACAATGACCCTGGTAATCTTCACCGCTGACTAACAGTAAAAGTGAAAGAGAAAAAAAGACATACATGAATACATGTCAGCTTTTCAGTGAAACATTATCAGCATCTCTCAATCTGTCTCACAGCACACAGGAGATGCCTCATCTCTTAAGACTTATTCATCTCCTTCACAGTCCCAAATTAATGTTGCTGTCATGTCACTACTCACAGTCATATCAAACTCAAAGCAATCAATCAGGCATGTGAAAATACCATACCGCATGAATTCATCCCATGCTGATCTGACCAAACCCATCGCCACGATCAGTTCTGCCTCCTACTGTAAGGACGTTGCAACCCAAAATGCAAGCACCACTCAGAGTCAGATGAAATGTCTGAATTATAAACCCCCTCCACGGTTTTCACGGACTGTAGTATCAACACTGCCATGTGCCTCTATTTACATCCTTGTCAAGAAGACATGAGTCACAGCTTTTCGCAAAGACCAATCAAAAAAGCCCCCACTGTGGTAACATGCAAGGTGAAAAAATGGGCAAATTAAAAAAAAGAAAAAAAAGAAGAAAGAAACAAAAAAACACTGTGTGTGTGTCTGTCTGTAAGTCAGCTTGTGACCTTCAAAACACCAGTGGTAAAGCCACCAGCTTTTATTTTCTGTTTCACCTGGCCCAATGATAAAAACGGAAAATCCCAATGTGCAGAAATAGCAGCCACTCAAAAAGCAGAACTCTGTTATCCCCTTTCATTTAGGGAAATTCCACAGGAAACTTGTCTCTACTTTCGGTTTTGGTCAACAATGACCCGTCTACAGCCCCAGGATTGAAGTTACAGGCATCATGCCACAAAGCACAGGTGCATTGACCAATTTGTACTTGTAGAGCTGACAATGACAGCCAACCTCTGACTGTGTGCTGTAACCTAATTCTACTGTATAATGAACAGAAAGTAGCACGGAAATCACAGTGGAGTTTCCACAAGAACAAATTCTCAATGTGAAAATGGGAAAATATGAGGCTGCCTTTGTGTGTGTGTGTGTGTGTGTGTGTGTGTGTGTGTGTGTGTGTGTGTGTGTGTGTGTGTGTGTGTGTTTAAAGCTGTTTTGCCCACTGTCTAAATCATAACATATGCCAAGAAATGAACAGAAAGTAGCATGGAAATCACACTGGAGTTTCCATAAGAACAAATTCACACAGTGAAAATGGAAAAATAAGGGATTGCCTGTGTGTGTGTGTGTGTGTGTGTGTGTGTGTGTGTGTGTGTGTGTGTGTGTGTGTGTTTAAAGTTGCTTCAGTCACTGTGTCACCACACATGCCCACTGGATCACCAACCAACTGTAAGTGTAACTGTCCCAATAACCCGGCATTTATGCTACTACATATCCAGACTATTTTTGCATTTCAGCTTTGTAGCTCTCCATAAGGCAGGCAAAAACAAAAACAACCCCAAAACCAAAAACCACCAACGAAACACTCACGGTACTTCTGTTGGTTTGGAATTAGAGCTGGGACTAGGAGGCATGTTGCTGAATCCCCCTGTATCTGGGGGACTTGTAGAGAACGTCGCAGCACAGAGGTCTGGACTATCCATGCCCTCCATTCGCCTCAAGTCTTCAACAGAAGTAGGGCTAGGAGTGGGACAAAAACACACAGAAAATCATTCATCAATCTTAAACAAAAATGTCAGCAACAATAGCGCTACTACTAGCAGCATCTCATGTTCATTCTTTACTGTCCAGAGATAGGTAGCCTCTCCTGGCTCCCGACAGTAACCAATGAACATGAGATGTTGCAAGTAGTAGCGCTATTGTGGCTGACATTTTTGTTTTCCGATACTGGACTTCCCATCTGGGTGGTTTTTTAACAATAAAGTCGTTTCTCCAAATTTCGTCAGCTATTTTGTCTGTTTTGTTGTTGTTACTGGTGTGTGTGTGTGTGTGTGTGTGTGTGTGTTTTCTTTCTCTCTTCAAATCTGTCAGATCTACCAAAGAAACTAGATCCATTATGCTACCCTACAAAAGTGTGCTTGCCAAGAGAGAGAGAGAGAGAGAGGTGGTGATGTCAGTTCTGTTGGAGGAAGTGACTGGTATACAGATTTCGCCTGTGAACTAAACATCTGACATCAATCTACAGAGGATGATCGTACATGTCTTGTGATTTCCCTGACTGAATAATTTTTACAAAATTTCTGGGAGATCTAGAGGGCTGATGAAATGTGAAAACACTGTACCCTGGATTGTGTACAAGTTTATAAAATCGGAAGACTGGAACTCTTTGGACTAGTCTAGTGCTTCTCACAGAAACTTGAAAAAATACACTCAGTTAATAGTAATAGCTACAGGTCATTTCTATATTAAAGATAGAACAGTTCAGTAGTACCGGTCATATGCGCAGTTTTCACACCTGATGATGAGTAATTTGAAGGAGTCTTTTCTATTTTCATAGCTTTTTGGCTTTATATGCAAACCACCGGTACCTGAGTAACCTCAGAATTTTATTTTTTTTTCTGGAGAGTGTGACTCCCCATTTCATCCAAAATATCTAGCCCTTCAACGAGGTGGTTTAGGAGATATCTGCCATTACACACACACATACATCACTGTTCACACACACACACACACACACACACACACACACACACACACACACACACAAAGCACAACTCCCGCCAAAAGGAAAGGAGCAGCATAGTGTGCATGTAAAATGTCTATCACAGATTTCGTTATGTCACTGTGTGCGTGAAAGTATGCATTGTCTGAAGAAGCGTCACGATCTTGTTTATCATCACTGAAACTTGCTGCTGTACACAGCAAAATCTGCCCCATCCCATAAAGTTGTTTCTTCACAGAGAAACAAATAAACAAACAGTTTTCCATTGCCAAGATGGAGTGTCACTCATAAGTCATATGAGAGACAAAGAAACACACACAAAAAGAAAGAATTTTCTTCTTGTTAATGTTACTGAAACTGAAAGAGATACATGTAAACTGAATCAGCATTCATGAGTGTTGTTAAACTTGTTTGCTACTACGATGTCAGAGTGATAAGTAACACCCAAAAGGCCATCAACACTGTCTCCAGTACACTGATATTGACTGGCTAAGGGCTGGCACTGTTGTTAAGTGTAAGGTGAACTTGAGAGAGACACTCACTGTTTGAATCCTGTGAAGCATGGCCTGGGTTCTGTTAACTGTGAGCCACTGACTCCAAAGTGATCATCTTTCACGTCAAAAGGCATGCCGTGCATGGCCATGTTTTGCGGCATGAGTAAGTTAGTGCGGAAGGCCAGGTTGATGACGATGGTTCCAACTGGCGTTGGGACTGCTCCAACCCGCGTTGTCTTGTAATCATCACCGAGGTAGCCAGTGTGGGGCATGCCCAGGTAGATCCTAGCAGAAAGAGTACGGATCAGAAGCTTAACCCTAACACAGTAGAACTAGAAGTGAAATTTCGTTAGATGCTTGTACTCAATGAATGTGAAAGAAGCATTTATTACAGCACCAAGATTTATCAGTAAGTCAAGAGTCACTGAGTCAAGACACTATTGTTGAAAACGCTGGTGTGCTGAAACTGTTAATATCATGTACAGAAGAAATGAATCAAGTTTTATCAAAATGTTTACCGGTAGTAGCACAGAGTATTTATTATATTGTTGCTAACTGTATTTGAGAAAAGCAAACTCTTGAATTAGTTGAACTGTAAACATGATAATCAAATAAACACCTCTGTTTACCTGTAGCAAATGACAAAGTCATCTGGATTGTTTCCTCCTTGACGGCGAGATAAACGGTAGGCTGGTGGCATACGGGATACACTAAATATTGCTTTCAGGGCCAGCGTCATACGGTTATAGACTGTGCTTGACACCTGTCACAGAAAGGAACAATCTGTGAATCAGATTATCCACGTGTCTGTACATATAATATACTTGCACCAGTTTCTTACAAATTTTACAGTCTGAGAGCCATCAAAGCTAACAAACCATGACCTTTGGTCAGTGTAGTTATTCATACCAGGGTCAAACTTGTGGGAATGATCTCCCAGTTTCGATCAGACATGCAGACACTAAACTATCTTTCAAAACAAATCTGAAAACCCACCTCTTCACAGGCTTCAACCAATAACTGTTGCCACATCATCATCTTGCTGGTCGTGTGTGTGTGTGTGTGTGTGTGTGTGTGTGTGTGTAAGCCAGGGGCAGCCCGTGTATGATGCTGCACATTATGTGTTTGTAGTTAAATGTATGTGTGGAGGCATGTTGCGTGTGTTTCTGGGTGAGTGAGTGTGTGTTGATTGTAAGGCGCCCTGAGCTCCCACAAGAGGGAGGGCGTCTCTTAAGTACCCATTTTATTATTATTATTATTATTAAACCAAAGCCCACACAAAAATTTGTTCAATTTAATTTGTTTTTTAGTCATGGATTTGAATTTATATACAATAAAAATGATTGACTGATACTTTTACAGAAATAAGGGACCAAGTCAAGTGTACCCTACCTTCATGCCAGGCTCCGACTGCTCAGTGTTCATGGACAGGGACCATGTCTCCAATACCATACTTGCTCCCTCCTGTGTTCGCAACGAGATTTCAACATTGACTGTTTGACTTAGCAATGGCTGCTGCCCCAGCAGTGTCCTCTTTGCTTCTGCCTGAACTTCTGGGATGTCAGTTATTGCCAAGTTGAACTGCGAAAGAAAAACAGATAGCACATCAATGATAGTGACTGTGAGCCCACAGTGAACTTGTCAGACGAATACAGTCAAACACGCTTAAGCCGAACTCGCCCGGGGAATGGAAAATCGTTTCGCTTATCCGAGTTTCTGCATATCCGAGTTCGGATAAGCCAAACCTTTCCCGAGAAATCACCCTGCAGTTTGGCTTAACCGAGTTTTTTTCAGGATAAGTTGTAAAATCACTTGGAATGTTTGTAAAAAGGTTTGTTTTGTTGTTTTCTTTTTTTTTTTTTAAAGAGAATATCCTTCCTTCCCTTTGCAACTGAAACATCGAACTGATAATTTTGCGAAAGTTTGTAGACGTGTATGCTGCTTTTCTATGGGCAAATGTATGTACTATATTATATGCAAATGTGTATAATGGCAACGGTCTGAGAGAGACACGGGAGAGCTTATTGATTCCTGAGACTAGTAACACAGACAAAACTTTCTCTCTCTCTCTCTCTCTCTCTGTGCGTGGGGTGTGTGTGTGTGTGTGTTTAAATGAATAAGATCAAAACAGTGACAAGTTATAAGTGCTTTCTTCAGTGGGGCTTTATTTAAAAAAAAACCAAAAAAACAACCAAACTATAAAACTAAATGGTGAAAACACACACACACACACAAAATGCGGTCGCATTACTGTACGCACAAATCAATGTACGCTCCACTCCGTTCCAGCACTCCACCACACACACACCCTCACCTCCACCCCTCCCCCACCCTCACACACACACAAATGTGCGCGCTTCTATACGCACAAGCCAAAGCACGCTCCATCCCCGCCCCCTCCCCCTCACACACACAGAGGGAGACTGCATGTTACACACTCCCTCCCCTACACACGCCAAAAGAAACAATCGTGCACGCACAAATCTAAGCCCGAGCTCACATCCTTTCGACTAGCCCATAAACCACGCCCATCGCAAATCTCCCAAGGTTACCTTTCGACCTGCCCCACCCCTGTGCCTCTCCCTCGGTCATCCCATCTCTAACCCTGAACCCACCACCTAATTCACGCACGCAAACTTAGATCTACTACTCGTTCTGTCCAAACAATGGCGCCTGCAAAACATGTGGCACGCGTCATCAGAGACCTGTTGCCTAAGGCGAGAACAGTCAACTAGCGAGATCTTGCAAGAATACGCGAGTGTGCGCGTTGCGTACCATTTCTTGCTCGCTAGTCTTCGCGAGAAGACGCGAGCACGCCGAATTGTGGATTGCGCGCTAGTTTCAAGATGGCCGAACGTCAATTCGTGATTCTCGGATTGTTATTTAGGACTTCTTTTTTTGCCATTCATTTGTTGATAACAATACAAATCAGTACAACCAAGGTTAAATTGATAGCCATTAATAGCTCCTGTATCTTCCCCTGCATTGTGGTGCTATTACTATTAGGGTCCAGATCTAGAAATAATTTACATAATTACATTTTTTTTTAATTTTAAAGTGGAGAGGGGAGACATCGTCCTCTTCGCTGAGCTCTAATAGTAATATTTTCTTCAGCAACTCTCGTCTCTCGCACGTGGAAGCCATTTTGAATTTCTCGCTTGCCAATTGGCCGTTGCATAGTCGCTCTCGCCAGTCTCGCCTCACTCGCGAGTCTGACTCGCCGAGCGAGAATGTTAGGCAACACGCCCCAGTTTCCCCGCATACTGAAAAACAGGTGACGTGTTCGTTTCCGTAGGATAATTATAGCCGTGACGAAATATGTTCATAAGTTATCTTCCCGACGTGTTTTTCAAGCAAGAATTTTTTTTTAAAAGTCTCTCCGACAGTGTTTAGAGTTCGGCTTATCTGTCAAAATCACGTTTGAGATATATCCGTGTTTGAGTTAGCTATTTTTTGACAGAGTTTGGCTTATCCGAATTAGAAATAGTCTTACAAAGAGGGGGGTCTGGCGGGGAATTGGTTTTAGTTTCTGTTATCCGAGTTGTTTGCTTAAGCGTGTTTCGTTTAGGCGAGTGCGGCTGTATAAGTATACATGCACTCTGTGGTACTGGTAAAGATACTTCCTTAACTACTAAGGGAAAGAAAATAGGGAACAGTAAATCAGATTACTGGTAAGATGAAACAAGCCTCAAATACGCAGTGGAAAAGGACGTTAAACGCCCCAGCACCCACACCACCCTTCCCCATCTCAATTCCAGGAATTAGGACCTTCGTAAGAAAAAAAGATAGAACATTACACCAGGCTTCCACCTACATGACATAATCAAAATCTACAAGGCATGAGATTTCCCCGCTGCCAAATAAAGTGAAAAACAGTATGTGTTACAGGGATTATGAAAAGACTCGTCCGACAGCCCAAAGACTAGTGAAAATACCGTCGGACTAGTTAAATTGTTTTACCACTGACCCGCCGGACTAGTTGAGATTACGAGGCAAAGCTTTCTTTATTTTCACAGAGCTGAATGCACAAGGTGCTGTCAGCGAGCCCCCCTCTCTCTCTCTCTCTAAGATTCTGTTGTGACGCTGGAGTGAGAGTAACTATTTTTAGCACGAGCCACTCGCTACAACTCTCCGTAAAAACCTCAGTGAGTGTAGAGTGATTTCTCCGCGAAGCACGCCGCGTGTGCGCATCCCCGAAATCGGGAAACCCTTCATGGCGACCACGTGTTCATAACAGTTATCAAACTGTTGTGAACCTTTTTTTAAAATTTTATTTATGTCTATATTTGACAAAATGTATTTTTGGGCAAGTGGAAATGGTTCCCGGCTAGTTGGTTTTAAATATTGCTAGCCCGAAGGACTAGCAAGATTTTTCAGCTTTCATAACCCCTGTGTTATAAAGAAAAAGAGGAAACGGTGGTGATCCTAAGTGCTCCTCAAAACCAGCTAAGGTGAGGGGGTGGGGTGATGGGTGGGGGTGGGTAGATTATCCGGCATGTCCACCATATGTTCGTTCTTCTTGGCAAAGTGGCGGAAAACCAACAGCAAAAACATAAGAAACCGTTGAAATCTGCTTACAGACAAAAAACCCATGCCTGAACGATTTGTGATACTGATATACTGTCCTGCATGTTCCACTTTTGTTTCTTTTTCTTTCCTTGACGACGGAACAGCGGAAAAACAAAGGGCGAAAATTGGCCTAGAGAAAAGACGGCGTAATCCCGCCGTTTGAAGGGGAAAAAAAAACAACAAACTCATGCCTGATCAACCCTCCTGAATCAGACACACGTACAATGAATATCTGGTGTATACTACCCAACCCAAAAATAACACGATTGAAAACAAAGGGCCAGGTCTAGGCTATTTCAAAAGTGCGACCAAACATGGACAATGGGCGAATAACAGGAACTGTAAGCAATCATCACTTACCCAATCAATGCTCGAAGAAGTTACTCTAGACTTATACTTTAATTTTTCTCCAAGCCTTGACTGAACAATTATCTGCAGACTTTTGAAGACAAAAAAGTTTGTAAATTTGTCCAGTTCTTTTTTGTCCTGAGCCGTCAAGCGCGCCGCCATGTTTGTTTACAATAACAGCTGACGGAAATCTTTCCGTTCTCCGAGCAGAAAATCACATTGATGAGGCTTTGATGTTCCAGGCAAAATATGCTCGGTAGCAGGCTTGGGTGCATCACATGTTGACGGATTTACATTTAAAAGGCAGGAGCGTACGCAAACTGAAAAACGGACACACACAGAATGCGATCATTTGGGATTACAACAACATCCGGTGTCCTGTGATTTACCGTTTGAGAATAACGTTTCAAGCCATTTAAAGTTTTAAGCCATTTGATGTTTACTTTTTCTTTGAAATGTGCACCATTTAAAAAAAAAGACAGACACGAGTAGGCTTTAAGTTTGTTTTCAGAAATCAACAGCTTGCTTATCCTTGAGTTTTAAAATACAGCAATAGTACAATCTTGAAAAAATTGTATCTCTGGTACTAGTGGTAGGTTGGTTTCAGTGTAAGGCTATTTCCCCGATGAGCCACGAAATCGACTTTTTTGCTATTTCCCCGCCACCGATCACACACTATTGCCCCGACTAGTCGGAAAAGAAAACTATGCCATTGATCATGTTACTTCCCTGGCTGGAGATGGTTTTCTTTCCTGAAAACAAGTAACTGGTTTGGTAGAGTTTCGGCTTTATTGTGTTTGATTCTTATATTCAGAACAGTGAGCTGAAAACGGATACTGAACCGCAGTGAAAAATGAATAATTTTTCATCCAATGGCCCGGATCTGCTGTTTCTGGCTAACCATATTTTCAACACAATTCTTGTTTTGTGTGTGTGTATAAATAAGCAAGCCATGCCCACCGAAGTACGCTACAGGTCGCGGACATGTGGCAGAAGAAAAAGGACCATTCCTCGCGGAAATAGACGCAGCTCGATTTCTTCCATAAACCATCGGGGAAATAGCCATTGCCTTAGGAAATCGGGGGCTCTCTCTCTCTCTCTCTCTCCGTCGCACTTTTACTGGCCCGAGTTGGTCATGGTCATTATGAGGTTCGGACTTTGATAGTGAGCCGAGTTGTTTATGGTTCCCTGTGGTCGGCCGAGTTGACTTTGCACTTGGTCCAAATTTGACTATGGGTATTGGGCCGAGCTGACCATGGCCTTGGTCCGAGCTGACTGAGGTGGTCCGAGTTGGTAGTGGGTCGAGTTGGCAATGGGCCGAGTTGACTGGTAACCGTCGAACCGGTTTTCCGCATAGTAACTGTTTCCCTGTGTTATCACAATACGGGGTTAGGCGGCTTTGACGATAAAAAATGGCAGGCCATAAAACTCTCGGAAGCAGACCAGTACAGTTTTGTTTGACTGTACCAGCTTTGATAAAAGGGACTTGCTTTCTTCCTCTGTTTGCCACAGTCTTCTGTGTTATCTGGTCCGTTTTGTTCGATTTCAAAGGATCAACAGCTACACATTGCAAGGTATATTCTGAACGCATCATCTTTTTTCACAAGTGCAGACATTATGCAAAATGTGTGTGGCTTATTCTGATAAGACATACACATGACGTCTGTTCAGAAATTCGTTGGTAAGGCCGGCTCTTCAACAGGTGACAAAGGAATGGTGGTCAATGTGCAAACGCAGATAGGTTTAACTTGCCAGTCTAGCTCGAACAGGTCTCCTTTCTCTAGTGCACACACATACATTTTTGTTCTGTTTTATGTGGGTACTTTTATTGGCTCTCCCAGTCTCGGTCCCCCTACCCCATACCCCATGTCAAGTTCAGAAGAGTGAAATCAGCGGTACATTTGAGCAGGTGTCAGTCTCTTTTACTTGGTGGAAAAGGTAATGAAGCCTAAAACCAATACGGGCCTTTGGAATTCACAAATTTCCACTGTTCCACAGAGGAGATTTCGGGGCTACTACCCTCTTGGTCTGAACGAAGCATTAAGAGATTTGACAAGACTTGGGGTCTTGACGCATGCGCACTTGTAGCTGGTTTTGTAACTCGAAAGGCCTGTATTACCTACCAACTGAACATTACAATTGAGTACAGTCGTATACTAACTGTGGCAGCAGAAGAAACAACTTTCCGTAAAGGGAAATGATAGTGATTGTGTCCCTTGCCTCAAGCTGTTTGATTGACGGTGGTTAGGTGTTACAGTGTGGGAAATGTCACTGTTGATAACTGGTATTGACTTTCTCTAAACTACTGACCCCCCAGAACAAAAACAAAAACCTACCCATTCCAACAAAGAACTAACCAAACAAAAATACTTAAATTGACTGAGTGCTGTTTCTGTTCATTTCAGGTGTACAACTTCTTACCAACCATCAGTGCTGCAATTGGTGGCTTCACTCCACAGCGCTACGTCTGGCGCATATGTATTGCCATGCATGCCCCTCAACGCATAATGGCAGCAGTAGCTTACTACATTTTCCATACCTCAGTGCACCTCAGTCATCGCAATGAGTTGTACAGAACACTTGCGGCTCTTGTCAGTTTGCTCCACGTGATAGAGGTTATGTCCCTTGTTGGGCTCAGCATGATTTCATCCACAGAAAATGGAAGTGAGTAAAGTTGTGGGTTGCTATTGTGAGCACTTTGATAGTGAATAGACCCGGAAAAAGATAATTTGATGAAAAGCGGAAAGCATGCCCACAGACCTCTGTGTGTGTGTGTGTTTAAATGCAGATACCACTTTCTCATAATTAAATTTATATCTTTCTTTCTTCAAGCTATTGTACGTGTCTTGGGCAGCTGGTTGTTCAGTTGGTTGGTCCCCCACTAGCTCCTCTCACGACTCATGTAGAAGGTTTGATGCCACAGTTTGACCCGAGACTAGACGGGAGTAAATTGTTGTGCCTATACCTAACAACGCTGTATTGCTCCCTAGAGTGTGTGTGTGTGTGTGTGTGTGTGTGTGTGTGTGTGTGTGTGTGTGTGTGTGTGTGTGTGTGTGTTGAAGACTTCTGTACTGGTATGTGAGGGTTGTGTGTGTGCATGAGTTCACAAGACTTTCATTTGTGTGTGTGTGAAGTTGAAGTTTTTAATAGGTGAGGCGTCTGTGAGTGCAAGTTTTAGTTGTTATTATTATGTCATTATTTTATCTTATTATTATGTTTTATGGTGACCTATAATTTCTCTTCTGGGATTAATAAAGTAATTTGAGTTTGAATGTCTCTGGCTGTATGTACTGGGCCTGTTTGTGTAACTTGTCCATCACAGTCCAACCAGCTACTGCATTGTTTTTCAACAGAACTGCATGAAGGCTTGTTCATCTCATTCATGGCGTCGGCACTATTCTACATGCTACTGACCATCATTTTGATGAGGTGGGGAAGATTTGGCAAGGACAGTCACCCATCACATGAGGTAAGGGTAGAGTGAAGCCTTAACCTTCTGGCTACGTCGCTAAAAAACTTCTTAGTCCTACATCGTGTGAAACAACTTACCCATGGTTTTTACATAGGTAATTTTTGACTTATTCCTAGTCCTACGTCGTGGGAAACAATTAAATTACCCATGGTTTTTACATAGGTAATTTTCGACTTATTCCTAGTCCTATGTCGTGGGAAACAAATTACCCATGGTTTTTATATAGGCAGATTGTAGCTTATTCCTAGTCCTACATCGTGGCAAACAAATTACCCATGGTTTTTATGTAGGCAATTCACAACTTATTCTTATTTATTGTTTAATTACTCTGCTAATTACAAGTTAAACAACACAATTTTTGGCATGAACATAGTCAAACCATTTATTGACAAAGTCATGAAATTTCAAAGGTGTGACCTAAATATTGACCTGAGATACGTTCATCTAAAGCAATGTGTGTGCAACTTTTTACCCACGACGTAGCCGGAAGGTTAACCATGATCAGCACATCAACAATTGTCCAAGCACCAGCCCCTGTAGTGTAGTGGTTAGCACTTCGGACCATGGACCTGGAGACCCGGGTTCGAGTCCCAGCCGAGGCAGGCGGGACTTTTTCTACCTAGATCGGCTCCTACCCAGAGTGGCCTAAGGGCTAAGGGCCCAATGGGGAGGCTGTTGCCACACATCCAAGATATGACCTGGGAGGAACACCACTTAAAACAATTCCTTAGGGAAAAATCGTTACACACCGGACAAAAGCACCAATTTTTTTCTGGTGATTCTTTAGCGCTTTTTATATTGAAATTTATCCATGTCCCCCGCAGATTTAAGCTGCGGGTCCAGGTCAGGTGACATTTTGTCCATCTGCATAAAGTGTTACTGACACTGTGACAGTAAGAACTACATACGCTTTCTTGCACACATAATACTATTACTTAATACCCGTAATTTCAAGCAGTTTCAAAGCGAGACTGATGCTTTTGTTACAGAGAAATACAGAGCGCTTATCCTGGCCAAGAAACAAGCAGAAAAAAAGTCTGAATATTACCAAACGGGGTCACTGACATCACATTTTGTCAAATCGTATGGCACGTCACTGACAGCAAGCACCACAACCGCACTATTGCACACAAAATACCTGTAATTTTAAGCAGTTTCAATACAAGACTGATGTTGTGAATGAAGAAAAATACTGATGGCTTATCCTAGCTAAGAAAGAACATGAAAAAGGTCTGAATATGGGCCTTGAAGTGATTACACTGATACACACAACAGTTTACTCAGGTTGTGGGTGGCTAAGTTTAGGATATGCGTGGGGGTCAAATTGTATCTTAGTCACACACACATATATATATATATATATATAAATTACAGAGGTAAAAATCATACCAAACAACAATTGCATTCGAACATGACGATATGCCATTCTTACAACAGTGTGGGGTAGCAATCGACTCCTAAGTCTCACCAGAAGTACAGTGTAGTTGCAATGTGAACAATGCTAGACAAGAACAAATTCACAGATAAGATACATGTAATTACAGACTGGATAAAAGTTCCATACTTTGTACACGTTATGTATGTATATTTTACTTTAATTCTGTCAGAGGCCCCAACCCAAAACTGTTTTGTAACCAGAAGTACAGGCACTTGAAATTACATTAAAAAAACTTCCCCTGTAAGGGTAAATATATACACTAAATTATATTTCAACACTCATTTCCAACATCCCGAAGCACATTCCTTGATGAAAACAAGTAAAAAAGGGTGCTGGGAAGGTTTCTTTTCTCCACTTGTTTACTCATAAATATTCAGACATTTTATTCTAAGTGCATATCCCTCACTTGTTTTCGAAGCTGCATATCTAGTCCATAATTATTCCTAAACAAAATGTATTTCATGTGCTTATTCCACTTGTCTGGTGATAGAGGTTTTCAAGTTCAGTATTGATAAATATCAAAAATATATATTTTAACTGTGCATTCCACTTATTTGCATTTCAAGCTTTTGGCATTCTGTCCACCTGTGCAACAGATGCTTGCATAGTGAAGATTATGTTTTCCTCCCCTCTCTACTCTACACTCCTCTACTGTATGCTTCTGATGTGTTGAATCGACTATTTGTCTGTTGTTCTGTTTAATGTCGCTCAACGGACACTCACAAATAATTGAACATCCCACAGGGCATTCATTTGGCCTAGTGGTTCAGGTGCAGAAATCCGTACTTGTGTTCATGATTTTGGCAAGTTATTTGATCTGGGTATTCTCAGATCTCAGATTGAGTGCTGAAAGAAAAAACCTATGCAACTTTGCCATGCAAGTTCATTCTATTCAGCAATTTTTGTAAATAGGTGTTTGACAATCAAGACAGCTGGTAAATTTATGTAAAACAGTGCTGTAGTTCACATAATAGTGTTGACTGATTTTAGGAATAGTGGAAAGGTCGTTTGCAAGATCTATACTAACCAACTTACAGGACAGAGGCTGCTTGTGTTATTCTTTTTTATCATTATTTTGCCCAATAATTCTAACTGCTTTATATGCATATAACAGGAGAGAACATCTCTACAGTACAAGACAAGACTGTTCATCTTTAATATCACAGTTTTTGTGGTGGCTGTCTACTTCTTCTGGAGACACAATAAATACTGTGAACCTGGAGGTAAGAAAATGAACAAAATGCATTGTGCTTTAATTGCTAGTTAGTTGAGGTATATTTTGGTAGTGAGGTTTGCATAGACACTTTGGGCTTAAGATTGCAATAATTTATACTATTTATAATTGTAAACTTGAAATATGTATGCATACAAAGTTTGTTGTATTCAATATGGTTTCAGTTTGATGGTTTGGGTGCTACATGTAGTTTTGTGAACTGTCCAGTTTGCCCTCTTCACCTGTAAGCACTTACAACAAATGTGCATTTCAGTACTTACTTACAGTACATACTCCTTGTGTATAGTATGGATACAGAAAATCACCACAAAAGGGAGGAGTTTACTGTTTCTGTAATTGTGTCCATTTATGGGTGAGGAGGTCAAATTCTTAACCATTCAGCACTAATTTTGGTGACGGATAATTAGATACTGGATGCTTCATCTATAGCTACAATTCAACAGGTGTGTACCTGATAAGTTAATTGTATCTGGACACTGTATTCAGGCACAGTTTTTGTATTGTGATTTGTTTAAGCTTGGGATCAGTTTATGCTAACGCTAGAAATGAAAAAGAAAAGGAAAATTCACATGTGCAGGGCACCTTCACTTGAAAGCACAATCATAAACTAAAAAATCAGCTAATGTGCAAATTGGTCTTGATGCCAAGTGCACGGGGCAAACTCATGCAGAGTGAAGAGCAGCTTGTTAATGCAAACATTTCTTGTGGTCTAGTTTTGCGGGCGCAGAGTGCCACATGCCGAAGGTGTCCTGTACTTTTTCATTGCAGGAGCATAACCTCAGGTCAACAAAATGTAACACGCAGCATAAGACAAAAAGCAGCCAGAAATCACGAGCTAGAGAAGTGCCAAATACTGCCAATAATAGCAGCACAACTGAAGTCTGTGGCTTCGGTGCACATAGTGTCTATAAACCCACACATGGTGATAATAGAAACAATACAGCATGTTCTTTAATAGATGATGCAACTGCTTGGTAGATTTTTTTTTCCCTGGTGTAGTGTAATTTTGCTGTAGTGTGACAAGTGTAATAATGATAAGTCGATCATATTAGTGCTGCTTCAGGGTTTCCAAAAAATGACATCTCCTATTAGCTGAGGCGGGCATATTTATTGGTTTGGAAGGACAGTTTACAAAAGTTGGTTTCCTGTGTGTAAACATTACATTTAAAAAACGTCAGTACATGTTGAACGATATATCACAGGAAATAACCATCACTGTCTCGTGATAACAGATGATTTGGTTTAATTAGAGTAAATCTGTTGCTTGCACTCACAGACCTGTTGGGATTGCATGGATGCATGAGAATTTTGTGTAGTTCATTTCTGTTGTGCACTTGAGGTTATGCTCCTTTCCTGAGTCTTCTTCCATAAATCACCCCAAATTTCTTTAACTGACCGTGAATGCATTTGAATGGTTGATAGTGAGCTAGTTTGGAACCCAACTATGTCTCACAGTATGAAGAATGAAGTGTCAGAGTTGGAGGCGAGTGATTTTATTGTTTAGACACACATTTCTCTTTCTTGCAGTTTACTCTGTGTTTGCAACACTCGAGTACTTAGTGGTGTTCTCAAATATCTTTTTCCATGGCACCTTGTACTGGGATTTTGGTCGAGACTACGATTTGGCTTGGGCTCGTAGAGACCTCTTGCCAAGACATGAGAAAGAATAGCAGGTGACGCATTTTTTTAGGAGTGAAAGGAGCATACCCATCCTATCTGCTGTAGCGGGCACCCTTGTAGAAGTAACAGCCACTTGTGAAACAAAGTAAACGGACAGGAAACGCGCCACTCACAACCACTTTTGTCAGCCTTCATTTTAACTCATGTCATTTCATGTCAGCACAATCATAGTCTGTAACAAAAGTAATTGTACGACTACAGCTGTTCTTTATTCAGGTTATGTACTTTGTCTATTCAATTATGCATAATAATATCCATGAAATGCTAAAATGGTTTTCAAAGTGAGGAATTAGAAATCCTACAGTTGCTAAAATGGCAGCAGGTACTTTTGTTGCAGTTGCAAAGATTCCAGCCACAGGAACAGTGAAAATATGCTGCTTGGGAAGGCATTGCTTTATACATACATGTACATTTACAAACACACATTTCCGTTTAACGAATCATTTTCCAGTGCAAAGTGTTTTCGTTTCGTTCCACTCACCATATGAACTACTTACTATTTGTCTGAATAAGCATGTCAAGTTTTAATTTACACACACGGTAGAAGTATGTGCACCATCAGTGAGGTGTGTGTGTGTGTGAGAGAGAGAGAGAGAGAGTCTTACTGCTACTATTTTTCTATTTCAGTTTACAGCTATTTTGCTCTGGGAGAGTACTTGGTTGTCCTGTCCAACATCGCCTACCAGTCGCTGGCTGTGATGGACTTCAGAAAATCCTGTATTGTTATGTTTGACTTAGGATCACCAAATCCTGAAGACAGTGAACCTTACTTCCACATGCCTTATAGACAAAAGTCGGTTGGAGTGTTTGGTACAGACTATGTCTAAAATGGCACAACAAACAGTTACAATTCTTCAGGTGAAAAAAAATAGTACATGTGTATACGTTGCATGTGCTAGTTATGTTCTCAGTGACAGGATTTTTCCAAGTGGATGATAAATGGGTATGGCAGAAGGTGAATGTTATGTCAGGTTTCAAATTGCAATGCTGAGCGTGAATTTATTGTTTTACATTGTATTGGCTACACGTAGTCGTTTTTAGTGTGTATTGTGTGGCTGAAAACATGCCCTATAATGGACGTGCGGTGATATGAGTTTTTTTTTGTGCACTTATTTGATTAGGAAGTGATCTTTGTGATACATGTAGTGGAATTTCTGTAGTTAAAGTTAGAAGAATGCATTATGATCAGACAGTGGAGCTCTTTCTGCTGATGTTTCATGTTAAAAAAGAAGGAAAAAGTAAACAAATCAAATCAAAAGTGAAACAGTAGTGACAAAATGTATAAGACTCAATATGTTGTAAGGTTTTGTCTGACACAAATGACTGTTAGTATGTGGACGGTTGTATTACTATTTTTATGATGTGGTGCTTTTGAGATGTGTCATTGATGTGTGGTGCTGAATTGCACACATATACTTATGTATTGTATGCTATCTGTATCTTCATTTGAGCCATCTTATTGGTTCTTGTAACCGCTGCAACTGCTGTTTTCTTATCAGTTCTGGATCGTCTGGTACAAATCTTTTGGTGAGTTCTGTGCATTAGAAAGTGACATGTACCAGTTACGGGTAACATTAAATGAGAGATGACATAAGTGACAGTACGTGTAGTGACGGAGAAATACTGTAAAACACTACAAACTGGTCAGTGTTTCAGAAGCTTGAAAAATAGGGGGGGGGGGGGGGGGGCATTAGGAAGATTGTATTTCATTTTCTTTTTATTTTATTTCATTTCATGTCCAGTGAGCAACAGAATTTCATTTTTTCAAAAAAAGTAAAACAACAAAATAGTAAACAAAGAAAACAAAACGTAACAAACAACAACAACAAAACCCTGAGTCATCATTTATTTACATAGTGTGTCTTGGGTTAGCGGATGTCAATTTTAGTGATATTTACAAGAAAGTTTTCCCATACATTTACTTGGAAGTGAAACAGAAATGTTTGTGCATGTACATATCTTTGGAGAAGAGTAAAATAATCATGAACATTTTCAATAAAATATAAAGTATATTTACAGTCTTGCAGCAAAGCTATGTACGCGTGTGAGAAAGAGAGAGAGAGAGAGCTGACACAAAGGGCACCTTGTTGCTAACTGCTTAGGTCATTCAATGTCACAGACATTCTGGGTGTCAGGCTTACGCGCTCAGGGTTAGCTGACGGGCGCCATTGTCAGACCGGTAAACCGCTTTCTGGAAGAGACAGCCCTGAAATTAATGTTGCTCAGACCGGCTTGGCGTGCGGTGTTAGAGCAGTCTTGATCTATACTGACGTCCAAAAGAAACGCGAAAAACAGTGTCTAGTTTCATTTATTGCATAATAAAAAAAAATCGTAAAAAAATTCAAATTTCATTAAATAATGTCCAATTTTTTGTACAGCACAACACCGGCTGGCGTATTGTTCATAACACAGTAAGGTTGCGGTGACGATGCGCCATTTGCGCTTAACAGAACAGTCAATAGCGAGTATGGCCCCCGTTAGCATCGATGACGGCCTGGCAGCGGCGGGTCATTGAGCGGACCAACGTGTTGCTGGCTGCCCTGGGAATGTTGGCCCAGGCCTGCCGGACGGCCCGATCAAGTTCAGCGACAGTTGTGGGCCTTGGGACCACCCTATTGAGCTGTGTCTGGAGCAAATCCCAGAATTGCTCAATAGGGTTCATGCCAGGAGATAACGCTGGCCAAGGCATCACCTGGATGCCCGAGCGCTGCAGGAGGTCCTGGGTAGCCCTGGCAGTGTGGGGGCGCGCGTTGTCGTGCTGGAAAACCCAGTTCCCGTGGGCCTGAGAAAAGGGCAGCACATGAGGGTGCAGCACCTGGTCCATGTACCGCTGCGCTGTGAACACGCCCGTCGGCATGGTCAATGCAGAAACGGCTTTCATCGCTGAAAAGCACGTTCTGCCAGCGAACATTGTTCCAGTTGAGGTGGCCTTGCGCCCACTGCAGGCGGGCCTGTCTATGGCGCACGGTGAGGACGGGTCCCCTGGCTGGACGGCAGTTCCTCAGCCCCCTGGAGCGCAGTCGCCGGCTGGCCGTTTGCCTAGAAATGGGTGCCTGGTGTGTCCCTATAACAGTTCTGGCTGTTTCTGCACCTGTTCTGAAGGGATCTTGAGCATGAATGCGGAAAATGTGGCGATCTTGCCTTGGCGTGGTCACTCGAGGTCTGCCGCTCCGCTGGGCATCAGCAGTAGCGCCAGTTGTCACGAACCGATGCTGGAGACGATAAATGGTGGAAATGTGGCATTGGAAAGTCGCAGACGTCCATTGGAAAGTCGCAGACGTCCAATGGCCCTCTCGCGTTGTGCAGAAGTGAGTCGTGGCATCGTGATTGCGTCGAATGAGGGACTGATGAAACCTGTATCTTTGTGCCCTTTTTATCCCCTAGTGACAGTGAACACTACTCACTGCTCAGCTTTTGTGCTTTGCTTGCACTTTCAGCTGAACTGCACACGAAATGTGTCACAGCTAACTCGGGCTTCACTTGGACTGCAAGTGCGCTGATGCGGTAAAATTCACAGAACGCTTCCCTCAAACATCGGTCTTGATATACTGGGTGCCAAAAATAACGCAACTTTTGTTAATACCGGGGAAAAAATGAATTTAAAGATGGAAGATATTTTTCGCGTTTCTTTTGGACGTCAGTATATATTAATAGGGAACGTACCGAGTTAGGTAACATCGAACCTGGCAACAACTGGTGCATGTATACTGACGTATGTGTACTCGGGGTGATCTCTACCCTTTTACACGCGATGACGTGAAGCAGTAGACGGTCAATATAGACATTTCTGACGGGGAGATAGTGCGCGGAATCAATCCACTCCACGAATACATCAAGTTGCCACAGACAGTTTGGGCTGCGTGTCACCACACCTACGACGTATACATGTATGTGTATGGACAATTAGTGAGGGAGGAGTTGTGACTGAGTACTGGCGATAGTTCACACACAAAGGAGCGAGCCTGTCCGTCCTACGTCCCTTTCACCCTCAACTACAGGCTACCGTGGCTTCACTACCAGTAAACAGGCGGTCAGTTCAACGCACTGGCGTGTACCACGACTTCTCTATCAAAGGATGGGCCACTGCCACACCAGTTGTCCCTAGTGTATTCGAACTCGACGTCTCGGTGATGCCGTTTGACTGACAAGAGAACAAGAGCTGTGTAAGCCAGCCAAAGTTTGCAGCCATCTACCACTATACACTGGAACAGACGGCGTTGTGACGTGCCGTTTTGTTTACACGTGTTACCAGCATAGTGGCCTCTGCCGGTGAAGACTTCAATGGGCGCGGTGTGCAAGGTTTGAGGTATGATGTATCAGTAATTTTCTCCTGCATTTTGTATTCGCGTTTGTCCAGGCTTAGCAGTTAGCACACAACAACAAAAACAAACAAACAAACAAACAAAACAAAAAAAAACTGTAACAAATGAGACATCCTGAGCACGAACAGCGTGTACTTGCCACGGCAGTCGTGACTGAACTCGGAACGTGAAACCACTTATAAAGAAACACTGAATGTTCAGTCCTCGTGCCGCCAACATGGTGCCGGTGTGCAGTGTTGTGTCTGGTATGCACGTAGCGACACTGACGTCCTTTTCCCCAGCCAGTCATTTTAGAACCAGCCGTGCGCATGCAGTCGGTTACACGTTATCGAAACTGAGCGCATGTCCACTGAACACTGACTGTGAGATACCGTCAGCAGGACGTCAAGCCAGCTAATAGTAGACTGGCTCATTCCATGACGAACCGTTTGAGCCATACGTTCAAGTCTACCAAGCTTAGCTACTGAAGTGCCCTCGCTGACTGACTGATGTGGATTTTTCAGTGTCATAAGCCAGCTGCACACCGGCTGAACTGAACATCTTCATCAGTCACTAGACGGAAGTGTCAGCCGAAGCTCGTTGCGCATACGGCTTGCGGGCATGCCAGTGGTAATTAAAGCAAACGGCGCATACATGTATTTCCATTTTCAAGTCAGTAAACCTTCCCATCCTTCGCCGGCTCATCACTGGTCCATCCTTTAGTGTACCACTCCTGGCGACTTGATTTCACCGGGTATAACTTTATAAGCGTGGACAATAAAACTTTTAACACTAAAGGCCTTTTCACACGAGGAGTGCCGGCTGCAGCGACCTCGCACGCTCGCCGAGTGGATTTTCTGTTCACACGATACTGGCGCTAGGCGATACACACAGCGCGCGGGCGGCGACTGGCTGGCGTGGCGAGGAAAAAATATGCCCGCCACAAGCGGATTTCATTGGCTGGGAGGGCATTTTACCGCTGGTAGGCCTGCGGAATCTCCGCGTGTTACAGAGGTTTGACACAACAGTCTGATGCCGCGTCAGTAATGCATTCCGTCTCAGTGTGAGAGGCGTACGGGGGGAGATAGGTTAACGTCCTTTTCAACGCGTATGGGTGATACCAAAGACGGGCCGGGCAACGAGAAAAAAGCCAGCACAATTCTTTAGCCCCAGCCGGGACTGAACTCCGGACTGACCGGCCGAGCATCGGAAAGTCCAGCGCTCGACCACTGATTCGGCTGTCCCGAGCTGTTAGACACACAGGCGGTAGTAAATCAACAATTCTTATTGTATACATGTATTAGCATTAGCTGGCTTGTGATTCGTAAACCGCGTTGATTACTGCGGATCGGTATTGATCACTAGCGTCAGTGACACTCAGAACATTGACTGAATTGACACAGACGCACACACTGATACACTCAGTGACTGGCAGACCGCGGGCACACACACACACACACACACACACTCACACTGACGCACACTCACACTAAAGCTGACACCGACGGTTTCCACGTGCGGGTACAGAGTTGGACTATGCGGATGGCAGAACGGGGCTGGGCCGCTATTGCGCGGGTCCGCTAGTGCGCGGGTCCGCTAGTGCGCGGGTCCGTTAGTGCGCGGGTCCGCTAGTGCGCGGGGCCGTTAGTGCGCGGGGCCGCTAGTGCGCGGGGCCGCTATTGCGCGGGAATGAAATGTTCGGTTATGATTGTTCTGTTTTGTTGCCTTATGCGCGAGGATTGCAATGTAATTACCTTAATGAAATAAAAGCAGATTGTCTATTCAACAGTCTTTGTCTTTGTAGTGATGCAAAGCAAATGTGAAGTAGTATAATTATATGGAAAATATTGACGATTTTCCAAGGAACCCACTGTTTTTGTGAAACCCATTTTTTCAAATGGAAATTTCTCGAATATATAGGGACGTGTGTGTGTGTGTGTGTGTGTGTGTGTGTGTGTGTGTGTGTGTGTGTGTGTGTGTGTGTGTGTGTGTGTGTGTGTGTTGGATCAATGGGTTGATGGGGGGGGGGGGCACAGGAAAGCCCTGTGATCATGCTTTTCTAATGTGGAAGTTTTAAAGCATTAAATCACTCATATTTGTGTAGGATGGGCTGGGTGATTCACTTGATGAATGTATGTTGACAAATTCAGACATGCTATATTCTGGCTCGTGATTAGGCACTATACACACTGTGTTTGACATGTCACATTTACGGACTCCTGCAGATTTTTCATGTGATATGAACCTGACATTTTCGAAGATCAAAACATTGCTCTTATTTTCATCTGTCATCATGTATGTCATATACTTTTGTAGCTCGAGGAAAATATCTCAGATCATGTGCTGTGACTCACGAGCACCAAAGTGATACAAAACAAATTTCAAATTTATATACATGTATAAATGTTACTTTGGCCATTTAATAAAGAGTTTATGATGTATTTTATTATAAAGAAGTACAACCAATGAAAACACTCATTTGTCAGATTTTTACCAATACCGGCAAGTCGTCCATAATACTACGCGTACATTGACCATCACCGTATATAAGCATTTTGATATATACTTCATTTCTGTTTGTTTAAATGATAATAAACCATTGGCAAGTGGCATAATAATTGATTTAAGTAGTACAAGAATCTGTTTATGATTTAGACCAGCTGTTTGTGAATATCACGTCAGTCGTCGAAGCGTGAATGCGCGCCTTTAAGTTAAGGGCTGTAACTCTGGTGCATCCCTATGGATTCTTGGGAACATTTTTGAAATACAATCAGGACATCCTAGGAAGACATCTGGCACCATCGTAGTACATTCCCGGGGTGGGGGGGGGGTGCACGGTAGGCCCCGTCACCTTGGCAAGTATTGCTTCTTATAGATGATATGGCCGCGCAATAGCGGCCCCGCGCAATAGCGGCCCCGCGCAATAGCGGCCCCGCGCACTAGCGGACCCGCGCACTAGCGGACCCGGACCCGCGCACTAGCGGCCCCGCGCACTAGCGGACCCGCGCACTAACGGACCCGCGCAATAGCGGGCCGACCCCGGCAGAACTAGCCACTGACTGCATACAGTCCCTGTGCTACTATAAATCTGGGTGTTGTGTCATACATATATCGTGTGACTGAAAATGTTAGAGATACACGGAGACCGTGTGCTTGCATGCAGTCAAAGTTTGATGTGTCCCCCTGGCCGGCGGTAAGCAGGCTTAGAAAACGAGCAGTGTTCTTCATGACTTGAAGTTGAAGGGGGGGGGGGGGGGGGGGGCATGTAAAGTGGGTTTCCCGAGGGCACCACAGTCGTCGTGTGGGCAGTGTCCACGCACAGCGGGCAGTTCTAATTTATTTATATTGCTGCTTATCCTGCTGACCCGTTCGCACTGAGGGTTCGTGCTCAGAAGTGTGTATCTGAACTGATCTTTCAGGTCTCAGTCGGTTGGTAACTAGTAACATGGAGGGTTGCAAAGGAGCAGAGAAGGCGGTCCATTTTACGGTCCGAGTCAGCTCTCTGCTCAAGTGGACAAGTTGTCTTCCGCTTGGCGCTACGCTCTTTTCGGTGCTGTGGTCAGTGGCTTTTGACTTCGAAAGATCGACTGCTACACACTGCAAGGTGAGTTCACATCTGTATCAGAATTATACATGCTCTCTCTCTCAGGCTCTCTCTCTCTCTCTCTCTCTCTCTGTGACTGAGTCACAGTGCCTTCGTGTTATCACCATTACTGATTTGGCCGGCGGAAAAAGGACGTTAGACACAACCAGCCAACAGCTGAACCAGTCGTGTACTATCTCAAACACAGCAAGAAATACTCGAGTTCTCATACTCGCATAGTTGCATACTCGCTTGTCCACATCAGTCCCCATGAGTATCGATTCTTACCCTTCGTACTGAAATAGTCATGCTGCTAGGCACTTGAAACTGATTATCGTATTCATTATCACGTAGGCAAAGTCGGCCAAATGACCGGTTTGATCTGCCTCATCAGTCTCGCTGATGGCATCAGAATCAGGGGGTCCAGTTTTCAAACTGCCGTAAGCTATTCGTACAGCGTACTGTCTAGTGTCTACGTGAGGGCTGTGGCGCACACAGTTAAACCCCTCGGAATGCTCCGGGCCATTACTAGTATATACGTCAGTGAAGCCTGTATCAGTTATCATGTACAGTCCGTCACGCAAAGTAAACTTGACCAATTTGACTTATGCAAGAAAATAGTCACAGGTTCACAGTTGTTTTGCAGAGTGAAGAAGGGAATTACACGTCAGTGACGCACAGCCCAACTGAACGGCCAAGTACAGTTACGACATTGACGGTTTGAGGCTGAATCTAAAGGGATTAGAAACAAAATTTTTGTATGACAGTGTCAGTAACCGCCTTTCAAAAACAGGGGAAAAGTTTGGATTGATTTCATTTGTGGCATGCAATGTCACGCTTGTTTGAATTTGGTCGGCGTCACGAAAATTTCACTGAGTAGACATTTTTGTTTTGGTCACTGCCGCCCGGGTACGCAAGAAAGCAGCCCAGAACTGAGGCAAAGAATTGTGAACTTTGGACTGAGTGTTTTCTTGCATAAGGTGCCAAAAGCAAATTTGTGAAGTTTGTTTTGCGTGAGACTGTATGCTTACAGAAGCAAGCCAATGGTGTTGTGCTAGCTACATGTAGGAGTCTTTTATTGTCAGTAACATGTCGGGGTTGGCATGACTGTGAACCAGTCAAGTACTGTAATTTCGTGATCAATAATACTAACGACATCTGGCTCTCACCGGCCTTAACTAATTACACAGACCGACGGCACGTTTCCGTCACCCCGCGGTCAACCGCTGAAATTAATCATGTAAATTTACACTTACGGCATGAGCGGCTCGATAAGCAATCTCAAAATCAAATCCCCTTGCCGAGTGAGAGATAGCAGAACGACACGGAAATCCTGATGTCGCTTTGTTTAATGCTAATACAAACACGCAGGCAAGAATCGCCAGAACAAGATCCAAATGCCACGCCGAGGCTGTGGTGAAAGCACCTGCCCAGATATTTTTCATTCTTCCCCACATCAACTGAAATCACCGCTTTATTCAGAGGTCACATCCTGTTGCTCACTGGACCTCGCTCAGTTCATATCCCGCTGCGTCCTGTGCCAAGCTACTCTTGTAGACTGCAGAATGGTTTACATTGCCAGATCTACGTTTTTGCCATGACTGATATTACCGGATCGTAACTTATTGCCATAAATCATAATTGCCACGTCAACAACTCATTGCAATTGCTCCTATTGGCAGGTGTACAACCTGTTGCCAACCATCAGCTCTGCTATAGGCGGCTTCACTCCTCAGCGCTACGTGTGGAGAATCTGTATCGCCATGCACGTAACACAACGGGTGATGATCGCCCTGGCTTACTACAGCTTCCACACGTCCGTCCCCGCCCCAACCAGTCAGCACCTTTACAACACTCTTGCCGCCGTCAACAGTCTGCTGCACGTGGTCGAGATAGTGTCCCTCGTCGGCCTCAGTATGATCTCGTCCACAGAAAACGGCAGTAGGTTCTGACCACGCCTCGTATTTAAAGGGGACACTGGTTAACTTTTTTTTTTTTGTCAGACTGACCGATTGATCTCGGCTGCTTACGATGTCACAGTCACAAGTACGACACCATTTAGACATTTAATATATTTACTATTTAAATGTCGATAATCTGCGAGTGCCAGTCTTGAATCATAATCGATAATACTTGCAGGCGGGGAACCCTTCATGTTTAGTTAGTAACGCCGACATCTGACACAAAGCTGCAGTAATGCCCACATGGAAAAAGAAAAAAAAAGAAAAAAAAAAAAAAACAAAAAAAAAAAAAACGCTTGCTTCGGCTGCGATTTGAATCCAGGTCTGCCGGTCCATGGTCGGAAGTGCTAACCACTGCACTACGGGGTACGGTGGGAGATCAAATTTGCATTCAACGGAAAACAAAGACACGCTGTAAGTGGCTGGGGAGCCGAGCTCATTCGCTCAGTAGTTAACAGCACCTGTTTAAAACATTCTTTTTGATACTTTTTGAGCTGCTAAACCTATAATAATTAATTAAAGGCAGACCGCGTTGAAAGAAAATGACAGGTGTGCAGACACAAAATCTGATAGGCGTCTCTTAATTATGCCGTTTTTAGATGCATTTCTTGATAATAACTTACTTAGGCCCCTGGCTCCACGTGGAGCATAGGCCATCGACAACCCTTCGCCATCGCACTCTGTTCTGGGCTATTCTTGCTACTCCAGTCCAGTTGGTCCCCTCTTGATAATAAACTATGTCACTATTTACTGTAGCTGTAAGCGGATATCAGACTTCTCTTGGCAGACATTCTCTTGTTAACATTAGTCTGGTGGCTTTGTTTTCAGCTGTTCACGAGAATCTGTTTATCTGCTTCATGGTGACGGGGCTGTCCTACATGTTGCTAACCATCGTCTTGATGAGGTGGGCACGGTTTTCCAACGACAGGCAACCCTCAGTGCAGGTGATGTACGATTCATTCACGGGCCATTAAACGGCCATGAGGCGGTCGGTGGTCTACTGGTTAAGAGATTTGTCACCAATTCGGGGCAAAGAATTTTTCCTTCTCGTATGTGGCACCGTTCCTTCGGGCCGATCGTCGGGGGTTCTCTCCGGGTACTCCGGCTTCCTCTGAGGTAGCCGGGGTGGCCGAATGGTAGAGGGTCGGGTCTAATGCTCGGGTCGTGAGTTCGTATCCCGGCTGGGGCCAAATATTTGTGCTGGCTTTTTCATCGTTGCCCCGTCTTTGATATCACCCGTGTGTGGTGGAAAAGGACGTTAAATCCCAAACACCCACCCACCCACCCTCCCCCTCTGCGTTGGAAATGTTCAGCCCACCAAATTTGAAAAATAAATGCAATTCTGAATTCCGAAATATACTAGCTGAGCTGACCCTTCGCACCACGTGATTGTAATGTGTTTATGTCCGGCGTGTGAGAGAATGCGTGTGATTCACGTGAGCGTGCGTGTTGGGTTCAGTTCGCGGCGCGTTGAGCCGATTCATGAAATTGGGTAAAGCGCCTATACTCCGTGACAACATTCATTATTATTATTATTATTAAGTACTGTAACGGATGGCTTAGGACAGCAGCGATCCGGCGTAGTGTAGTCCGATTCATAATTATGACGGCGGCGTCAAGGCCTCAGTTTGTAGATCTCTACGAACTATAATGAACGCAGTAGGGTGTGTGTGTGTGTGTGCGTGTGGGGGGGGGGGGGGTAAGTGAAGTCAAGCCTAGGCGCAATAAGCCATGGTGTGTTGTGAAAGCAGGAACGTACAGGACTGGTTATCCCCCCTACTCCAAGACCACATACACACACACACACACACACACACACACACACACACACACACACACACACACACACACACACACACACACACACACTTGCGACTTTTTTCAAGTCTTTTCGAAAAAGAAGAAAAAGAAAAAGAACATCCCCTCACGACTTGAAAGTTGGAATTTATCTCAGGCGCTTGACACACGGGAGACGTTTTTGGCTCACTTGTGTAACAAAGTGAGTCTATGTAATAACCCTCCGTCGTCTGTCTGTGTGTGTGTGTGTGTGTGTGTGTCTGTCTGTCTGTGTGTGTGTGTGTGTCCGCAGTAAACCTTAACATTGGCATTTTCTCAGAATCTACAAACAGCAGAGGCACCAAACTTGGCATGCTGATAGACAGCCATAAGACCTTTCAAACCATACCATATTGATTGACCTTGACCCAAGGTCAAGGCCACTAAAGCTGTCTGTTTGGAAATATTACATTGGCAATTTCTCAGAATCTAGGAAAGCCAGAGACATCAAACTTTGCATGGTGATAGACATTGACAACACCTTTACTGACATACCTGTATTCAGTGACTTTAAGTCAAGGTCAAGGCCGAACAAGCTGTTTTGCAGAAAACCTTCCAAAACCTTAACATTGGCATTTTCTCAGAAACAATGAACATCAGAGGCACCAAACTTGGCGCGCTGATAGACAGCCATAAGACATTTCAAAACATATCATATTGATTGACCTTGACCCAAGGTCAAGGTCACTAAAGCTGTCCGTTTGGAACTTTTGCATTGGCATTTTCTCAGAATCCAGAAAAGCAAGAGACATCAAACTTTGCATGATTATAGATATTGACAACACCTTTACAGACATACCTGTATTCAGTGACTTTGAGTCAAGGTCAAGGCCATTCAAGCTGTTTGCAGAAAAGCTTCCAAAACCTTAACATTGGCATTTTCTCAGAAACAATAAGCAGCAGAAACACCAAACCTGGCTTGCTGATAGACAGCAGTAAGACCTCCCAATACATACCATTTTGAATGACCTTGACTGAAGGTCAAGGTCATTAAAGCGGTCTCATTGGAAATTTATAGTTGCCATTTTCTCAGAATCTAGCGGCACCAGAGGCATCAACCTTTGCATGGTGAGAGACATTGACAAAACCTGTACTGGCATACTTGTATTCAATATCCTTGAGTCAAGGTCAAGGCCATTCAAGACGTTTTGCGGAAACTTTAACGTTAGCATTTTCTTGGAAACAACAAACAGCAGAGGCACCAAACAAAGCACAATGATAGACAGAAATGAGACCTATGCAGACATACCCTTTTGAATGACCTTGACTCAAGGTCAAGGTCATTACAGCTGTCTGTTGTGAAATTTTACATTACCATTTGTAAGGAAACTACAAAACTAGAGCTATCAAACTTGGCGTAATGATATTCATTGATAAACTCTTACAGATCTCAAACTGTCCTGGGAAAACTGTTATATTGCCATTCTCCGTTTTCTTAGGAACTGTGAACACAAGAGACACCTTACTTCAGGATAGATAGTGATAAGAACTTTACAAACATACTCTTTTGAATGACCTTGACCCATCTCACAAGTGAGCCAAGGAGGCTTTGCTCCTCTAGTTGTTCGAACAAACACGGAGAACGGCTCAAAACACGGGAACTGAACACCACTGATGTTCGCTGTTTGTTCGAACTAACTGACTAAAACACTCCGTGTTACATCATGTCTGAACGACGTTCTAAAAGGAGAAGGAGGGTTAGTGTGTGTGTGTGTGGGGGGGGGGGCGTTAATGCACTTGGAATCTATAACGTTGATTGCGAATGTTGTGATGAACAATTTGGACATTGCAACCGTTTCAATTTATAACTTTGAGGCCTCTAATGGCAGTTGAAGAAATCAGTCAGGCGTTAAGGGGAGTCCTCTCACTCACTCGGCGGGCAAACACTTTACATCAGACTTTAAATACAAGACACAAGATACAGACTACAAGATATTGTACTGTCGTTTATAGAGTTCGTTCACTGACTTTGTGTATCACGTGCTGGCCAAGACAATAAAGATACCATAGATACCTAGTGGACAGATGGCGGACAAACAAAACGTTCCCCATAGGAAAAGCACACGGCTGTTCGCCACGCACGTTTTAATGACGTAACTTGCAATAACACTATAGGATAGGTGCCTGACAGCACAACAGAACAAGCACACCTGGCTGCACACAATTAACGTAAGATAAGGTAAGATAAACTTTATTCATCCCTCGATGGGACAATTGTTGAGTCTGCTCGGACAAGGCAATGCAATTAATTATACAGTTAATACAGTGACACACACACACACACACACACACACACACACACACACACACACACACACACACACACACACACACACACACACACACATGAAATGATCAGAATGATACACGCGTGAAAATGCGATTGTAGTGCGTTTGGTAATGCAGTCGCCGACGATTTTCGGCAATAACGTCACACGGAGTCTTATCCGATCATTGTTATTGGAGTTATGTAAATTGATTTGTATGTGCACTGACAAGTACACATTCTCTGTTATCGATTTTGTGTTCATTTGAATAGGACGTGACGTCTCTTCGTTACAAGACGAACCTGTTCCTCCTCAATATTGCCACCTTTGGAATAGCAGTCTACTTCTACTTCAGGCACAACGCACATTGTGAACCGGGAGGTACGTGTTGAGTTTAATAAGGACCATCTCTCTCTCTCTCTCTCTTGGGGAGCCAGGGTGGCCGAATGGTAGAGCGTTGGACTTCTAATGTTCGGGTCGTGAGTTCGAATCCTGGCTGGGGCCAACTATTTGTGCTGGTGTTTTCATCGTTGCCCCGTCTTTGATATCACCCGTATGTGGTGAAAAAGGACGCTAAACCCCCAAACACCCACCCTCTCTCTCTCTCTCTCAGGCTTGGAAATGCATTTTCTTACACAACTACTCTAAATCTGATCTGCCGGTGTGACGTAAGCCACACCAACCAGCACACATTGATTTGTTTGCCTTGGTTCCAGTTACGACCCTTCAGCTGAACTTGGTTCTGTGTGTTTATGAGATGCGGTGTTTTTCTCTCAGTTTTCCTGACGGCGAAGTTTGAAATATGTGATATACAACCGGCGCACCAGAGAGTGCCAGTTACGTGACAAACAGTGAAATGACTGATCTCTGTGAGCCCATCCCAGTTTTCCTCATGCTGTAAATGTAACTTAAATTACAGTTTTACCTGGTGTGTGTGTGTGTGTGTGTGTGTGTGTGTGTGTGTGTGTGTGTGTGTGTGTGTGTGTGTGTGTTGCCAACAGCGTTTAACGTTTGTTTTTTTTGTTTTTTAAATGAACTTTGTTGCAGTGTACACGTTGTACGCGGGGTTGGAGTATGTGGTGGTGCTGACCAATATTCTTTTCCATTCTACTTGCTGTCTGGATTTTAGAGATTATGACTTTGGCGTAGTGCGCAGAGACCTTGTACCTCACGAAAAAGAAGAATGACGTTAGTTTCTCATTCAGATTATGTTATGTCTTGCGTGCGTGCGTGCGTGTGTCTCGGTGTGTGTGTGTGTGTGTGTGTGTGTGTGTGTGTGTGTGTGTGTGTGTGTGTGTGACAGAACGCCTGACAGTTGTTGAATAAGAAATAAACGAAAACGCAGGACACAAGAAACAAGATGGTCACCAGCGCAATATGTTGTTTCCATTCAATGACCTGCTGTTGTCACGGTCGTTCTTTTGTAATGCCATGTATCGGTGAGGAGGACACACACACACACACACACACACACACACACTGACACACACTGACACACACGCGCGCGCGCGCGCGCGCCATGAACCCGACAAGTTCTAAACTTTGACTGAAGACACAAACAAACATGCTAACACTTAGAAGGAAATGTAAATTTGCCAGGTGAACTGATTCGAAACCGATCAAGCACAGCTCAGTCTTTTCACCATCTACATGATCACGGTCCGAGCGCGAGTGTTCCTGTCCCGATTCTTCGCGGAATATGAAGCTTCGTGAGTGTTCATTCTAGAGGAATGATCACAATTGTACAATATACAAACTATATTTCAATTACAGACCAAACCGTTCCATTGATGGTAGTCATGATAGCAGAGTTGGCGTTGATCCATGCATGCATCACAATTGTACAATATACAAACTATATTTCAATTACAGACCAAACCGTTCCATTGATGGTAGTCATGATAGCAGAGTTGGCGTTGATCCATGCATGCATCTTGATCCTTGACTATGAAGCTTCGTGAGTGCTTAGTCTACAGGAATGAACACAATTTACAATGTACAAAATATATTTCAGTTGCAGCACAAACCGGTCCACTGATGGTAGTCATGATGTCAGAGTTGGCGGTGATCCATGCATGCACCTTGATCCTGAACACTGCTACTGCTGTGGCGACCATCCATGACTGCCAGTGACAAGACACAGCCATCAGTGTCATTCAGGCCCTCACTGCCACTAATCAAGTTTACACTAATGTTGACATAACTTACAATGTACAGCACGTAAACTACTTTAATATTCTAGACTCTAAACATGAGACACAAACCACTTTTTCACTGGAGACAGGTGTCAGATGTTGCCTCAGGGTTGTCTGCAGTGAGTAGTCCAGTCTGGCCGCGCAACAAGGCCTCCTACCTTCAGTTACAACAGGAGCAGTTAGTACAATCATCTGTTCTCCTCTTCTGGCAATAATGGTACAATGTATACATGCTTTTCTCCAGCACAAGAACCAAATGGTGAAATACATGTACCAAGTTCTTTAGAGAAAAACACTGAAGTGTGAATTTTGAAATGTGAATTCTGAAATATCAATCTGAAATATGATTTTGAAATACAAATGTTGACCCATCCAGCGCAAAAAAAATGATTTCAAAAATGAACTTGAATCAACCTATACAGTTACAGAGTCTGGATCAAAGCAGTTACTGGTCACCTTAGCATGTTTTTTTTTGTCTCTCACATTTCAGGAAAAAAGAACTGTTGCAGTCTGTCTGCTGGAAAAGTATACTTTTCATCAGATACCCTGCAACAATAAAAAGGTGTCACTGCAAAACATTGTTAGAAAACTGAAACAAACCGCACAAGTCCCTATAAAAACTGTAACTCTGTGAGGGAGGTCGGGGTGTGTGCTCTCCCTCAGTGGGGCAGCACACGCGCGCACACCGGGACGCGCCAGGATGTGCCGTCCGGCCATGGTCTCTCTCAGCACTAAACGTTCCTGGCAATCTTTTGTAGGCATTGAGAGCCCGCCCTCACAACCACTTGATGAGGGAGACAGCTATCTATAAAGAAGAGGCGCCTCCTAAATGGTTATGTGTGGACCATCAGATGTCTCACTGGACCAAGGGTCAGCAGACGCCGGCATACTGACCTCCCCCCAGAAGAGAGTTTAAGGAAGCAACAGACGGGTGAATGAACCGATGGAGGCAGAAATAAGAGTAAAGAAAGAGCTTAAGGGGTGGGCAAGTTCAGCGAAGCCGGTCAGCCCTGCCCCGTGAGGGCGAGCCCATTGGGCCGGGGACAGAGAGGAAGAGAGTAGTGATAGTAGCTGAACACCTCTGTGTTTTTCTGCTTTCTTTTTTAAAGGTTTTTTTTAAAAAAAAAAAGGTTTTTAGGCGGCACTCCAAAGTGCAACTCTGCTCAGAGAGAGAGAGAGAGAGAGGGCCACACCCACCCCATCCCTAACAGAGATACAGAGACGGACAGAGACTGAGTGCTAAACTCCCCCCCCCCTCCACCCTCCATACACACACACACACACACACACACACACACACACACACACACACACACACACACACACACACACACACACACACAGACAGACAGACAGACAGGGAAAGGCTGATAAACATAAGCTCCTTTGTCAAGTTGTTGTCGTTGTTGTTGTTGTTGTTGTTTGTCTGTTTGAGAGAGACAACGACAGCATCAGAAACTTCAGCTAGAGCAGCATCTCACTAAGGGGGATTTGATTGTGCGACAGATTGTGCAGTAATGTGCACCATTCAGTAGCTGGCACACACGTGAGAACCTCCAACTATAGTGATATGACTGCAGACAAATGAAACATCATGCGGCAACAAAGGCCATCTTGCAGAGTAAGTCTTGATGACACACGGGTCTCACAGACACATTGCTGTCTCCGGCAGGACAATGCAACTCATACAATTATTAAGCTTTGTTCACAAAAAGTAATTTTTATAAAGTCAGAACCATGTATCACGGGAAACAAACAAACAAGAGCCAACTGAAACAGGAATTGCATGCAGAATGGACAGGAACTGCATGTAAGTAGACAGGAATTGCCTGTAGACTGAAAGAGAATTTGCCTGTAGAATGGAACAGGAATTGCCTTTAAGTATCAGACTGAGACAGGAATTGCCTGCAGGTAGGCTGAAACAGGAATTGCCTGTAAAATGAGACGGGGACTGCATGTAGAATGAAACGGCAATTGCCTGTAAAACGAAACAGGAATCAGTTGCCTGTAGAACCTCAACTGAAGTAGTTTAGTGGATAACCTTCCACAGTAAACAGGAAGCAAAAGGAATTCAAAATTTCACGGATTCAATAAATATTAAGTAGTTTTGTCGACAGCCTCGCAGTTAGGCCTAATTTTGGTTGCTCCTACTTCAAACTTTAAATCAGCACACAAGACAACACAACATACCAGCTGAAAACTTCCAGCCAAGTGAGTTCCTTTGCAAGGTCAGTATTAAACTGCGGTTCGGGGACCACTCCAAAACTAAGCACAGGGGTGGGAGGGTTGTTCAATGGAAAATTATACAGTTTTGAAACTGATTCAGCAGCACGGAACAGTCCAAAAACAGTGAAAGATTTCAACTATCGACCGAGGCAGTATAACTTGGCAGGGTCAGAATAGGTGTAACTGGACGAAATTGAAAATGAAGCTGAGATGTACACCCCTTGCTGGTTTTGGTATGTCCTGATAGGTCACCAGCGCCGTACGGACTTGGGAACGGCGGTGCGTGAGTTTTGCACGTGATTCACGTGTTTGTAGCTAGACGGTGTGCTTTACCTATACGGCTTCACTCCGTCACAGAGGAGAGAAACTGTCTTTTGCTTTTGCACACAACCAGGGCAGTGGTCAGTAAGAGACAAAACACATGAGAAAAGAAACTGTGTCATTTTAAATGAAAGCCGGCGATGCAGTAATGCTATTTATGGACACTAGCTGTTCTCGAGCACTCGTCCTTTTCTTTTCAAAGAACATTTCCACATTCACACAATCTTTAAAAAAAAAAAAAATGAGGTATATAAAGTGTATGGACTGCGCACTGCTTTGCCGTTGCCACTGCTGAATAGAAGTGATGCATCTGTCACGACCATAGCGTTACCGTGCATTGATCATGTTACTCAGGCAATTTGTAAATCTGTCATCTTATGGCTTGTGTAACTGGTCAAGGTTTTCAGTCTCTGCACACAATTACATTACCATTGTTTTCCTGTTCCCCCAGACGTGTTTCCTGATTGAAACTGTGCGACCGAATTCTGTGTTTCAGACAAACAGATCTCTCTCTCTCTCTCTCTCTCTCACACACACACACACACACACACACACACACACACACACACACACACACACACACACACACACACACACACATTCCTCGGTCCACCTAACAGCTAGAGGAAGCTTTTTCATTCGATTTTCCTGTCAGTGGCAGGGAGCCGTGGGAAACTTTCCTCTTTGACAAGATGGTGGGGTACTGCCCTGCAGTTGACTCGAAACTGATACCTGTGTTACGCGATCCACGAGGTATGCACGGGGGAAAACCGAGTGACTTGAAGGTGTACGAAGAGAACGGAATACACGAGGAGACAGGGTGGGTGGGTGGGTGTTTGGGGGTTTAACGTCCTTTTCCACCACATAGGGTGATATCAAAGACGGGGCAACGATGAAAAAGCCAGCACAAATGTTTGGCCCCAGCCGGGATCGAACTCACGACCCGAGCATCGAGGAGACAGCGTCTATCAGTCATTGGCAAGAGTTTTTCTGGACAAAACTCGGGTTTTCTGCAAAAAAGTCTGTTTCTGCAGAAAAAAACAGCTTGATTTTGTTATGTTAACCCCCTCCCAAAAAAACAAACAAAAAAAAAACAGGATTGTAGAATTTTCTGCAGAAAACTAATGTTGTTGTTGTTGTTTTAAAGAAAACGTTTGTTGTCAGTTGTTTTTTTTTCAGACAAAAAACTGCTGTGTTGTCATCTCTCGCCAATGATAGATGCCTTCTCCTAGTCAGTGTATTCCGTTCTCACGTGGTTTACCCCTGTGATATATTCCGGAGGCATGTGAGTGTGCCTAAACACACCTCTTGAATGCTTTGAGGTCAACGGTCGTGACAGTCTGATCCTTTCACGTTTCACCAAGGCCCCACAGGAGATTTCTTTTCATGTGGGAGCGGCCCGAGCTGGGAGCGCCAGTAGATACCCCGTGTACTGTACGATACTGGCAACCCACACTGATTACGCGGAAGCTTTCCGTTCAAAGTCAGTGGGAGGAAAAAGCCCAGAAGGAATTGTGACATCCTCAAGATTTATACACTGACGTGAAATAGACCGTGCAAGTTGAGCGTTACACCGTTTACGGCTAACAACACGGCGCGCGCGCGCGCGCGTGTGTGTGTGTGTGTGTGTGTGTGTGTGTTGAGGTTTAGTCTCATGTAGACAGTGCAGTTGATTTCAAAGTAGGGCATAGAATCTTACCTTGTCGGTGTTTGAATATACACTGAGGTTTATACTGAATCAAGAGCATAATGCTCAATGCTGTGAGAATACCTGAGTAAAATAAAATCAGGCGTCAGTTTTAGAATGAACTAAAAGATGACAACTTGGCACTGGATCCGTTTCCACGCAACAACAACAAACCAAAATAAAACAACAAATTTTTAAAAACAACAACAACCAAAAAACAACCAACAGACAAAGCAACACACACACACACACACACACACACACACACACACACACACACACACACAGAGTAGCGATCCTTCATTTCCGTAATTGTGGTTTCAGTCCACGTTTGGACTGAGTAACAGTTTCCGAAACTCGATTATCATTTCCCTGATTACCACCGTAATCTGCATCATCTAATACCGTGATGATCTTAGTGGTTCAGGCAGTTCAGTTTGACGATGTCTCTGGTTGTCAGCCTAGTAGGGCAGTCAGCCAGGTGAGGCGCCGGCAACGCGGCTTTGGTTTTCCTCGTGCTAAATTTAGCTTGTACAATACAAACTGCGCAGGACACGTGTACTTTCCCGTTGTAATTGATAGTTTTAGTTACGACCCCAAGACCCGGGTTTTCCGTATAGAGCTACATGCATAACGGTCCGGTTGGTGGGGAGAGGTGTGGGGGTCTGGGGAACGGGCGAAACAATTCAAACTGCCACGCATGCGTAGAGGACCCCGGGCGACGATGGAAGCACTTAAAAGTGGCCATGCTGTAGATTGCGACATTCTATGCATCAGTTGTGCTGTGGGGATGTCTTTGCAACGCCGGGAACTATTCTAGGATAAGAGAAATATCTCCGTCAAGTCCAGTCTTTGTTTCCGTGTCCGGCTTTGTAATGGGAAATAGTGCGGTGACCAGGGCCGCTAGAGAGTCGCTCACCTATCGGAGTGAAAGTCATCCATACAATACAGATGCGGTGTGCGTCAAAGTGGCCGGGCATTACCTGCGCTGTGAAAGTCACGGGGTACCGGTCCTTGTGGAGGAGATGGAGACTCAGAAGCTCGACCCTCGCTGTCTGTTCCTGTTCGACAAACACGAAGAAATGGATATCGTGGACGGGAAGACGGACGAGCTGTTCACGATGAGTCTACAGGCAAGTCGATGTTCCAAACCATACTACCTGTGTGCCAGGGAGGACAGAAGGACAGAAGACGCGACAGAGACGCGTAATAGCCATCGTAGTTGCGTGACGTCAATCGGGAAGAGATACCGGGTCCGTTTTGACACGAGTTCAGGGGAGGATCCGGAGGCGGTCTGGAGGCTGACAGAGACATCAGAGGGAGAGTACGTCATACGGCCCTGGTGCTACCCTGATGTGTGCGTGGCCGAAGTAGACGGTCAGCTGTGTCTGGAACCGTATAATCTGACCAAACGGAACAACCGAGTGACGGTCCTCCCCCTCATCAATGAGATGTAAGTAGATTCATCTTCTCGATCACTCATACACCCCTATAACGAAGCGTGCAAACACGAAATGCGATATTCTGGCGTTCTTTGAAAACAACAACAAATAAACACACACACACCACACACACACACACACACACACACACACACACACACACACACGTACGCACGCACGCACTAAAACCAGCGGAACCAGATCGACTTGAGTGCCTATAATAACGACTGAACTCTGTCTTTACCTTCGTTTACATCACACTTCGACTGTAAGCAATTCATGGGACTGTGCATATAATATCATCTTCCTGTGACCCGTACAAGGATCGAAAGTAACAATACTTCAATTTGATACGTACAGGGCATAACCTTCATGTGCTGGACATAATTTTTATATATTATAACGTATAAGCTTACGTTTCTTGACCTTTTAGTGAAAACTGCACAAGACGGACATACTGTCATTTCCACTGCAGACTTGATGACGATTGTGACGTAGTTCAGATCATGGTATGGTATGGTATGGTATGGTATGGTATGGTATGGTATGGTATGGTATGGTATGGTATGGTATGGTATGGCAGACTTCTCGGTGCACATATCCATCTGCTCGTGGATGGAAATGCTCATGGCGCCACAGGGCTGGAGGACGAAGCAATGAAAGCCTGCTGTTCACTCTGATGCGTGCGACAGTATTTCTGTTTTTCACGCCACCCGCCACAGCCTACTCTTCTTCGAAAGATGGACGTGGAATTTTTAGCGTGCAGCATTGATATTGTGCGTGTATGTGTACACAAGGGCGGGACAGACACCGTAAACAAGTCTGCACATGATTCTGACTCGATCTGGAAAGGAAAATTCCATCCAAATTTCTGCCCACCAGGTGGCTTAGGATTCGAAGTCGAATGCCTTAACCACTTGACCAAATCCCCTTCATCTTTAATGTTGAGGACCACTATGCACAATCTCAATACTAAATGCACGATCTCATTATTCCGCAGGGGCACGGCAGTCGAGGCGTCTGACGACACACATCTCGCGACAGCGGCCATGGCGATCACAGAATTCGCAAGCAGGCCCGCTGAAGAACCGTTGCTGCCAAACGAAGAAGCTGTGGTTCAAGTGAGCGGCATCCTCTTGTCAAAGGCTCCATGACACCTCGATTAGTCTTCCACGTCTTGGCGATGGAACACAGTGGACAGGCGTATCTTGACCTTGGCTTTGATACAGAACTTGTCATCCCTGGGTCGATGGTGCGTGCCGCGGTGTGTTACGCTTTTGAGACGCTTTTATTGGAAAGTACAATCGGCAGGTATAGCCATAATGTGTCTGCACTGGTTCAGAATCAGGAAAGCCTACGTGAAAACTGCCTATAGGAAAATGTGTTTCGTTACAAGCAATGTCTCCCAGGAAGTGTCCACCAGTGGAACAGAGACCTTTGTGTTTGTAGTATAATAATAATAATAATAACTGAGTATTGTATAGGCGCTTTTTCCGTTTTCTTGAATCGGCTCACAGCGCCGCAAACCGAACCTAACACGCACGCTTACGTGAATCACACGCGTTCTCTCAAACACTGGACATGAACACATTACAATCATGTGGTGCGAAGGGTCAGCTCAGCTATTTTAAGTTTCGGAATTTAGAATTGCATTTGTTTTAATTTTTTGTGGGCTGAACATTTCCAAAGCAGAGGGGGAGGAAACCGGAGTACCCAGAGAGAACCCCAGACGATCAGCCTGAATGAACAGTGCCACGAACGAGAAGGAAAAATTGTTTGCCCCGAGCGGGACTCGAACCTGACTTCCCGCACTGATGACGAAGTCGTTTAACCACTAGACCACCGGCCGTATCGTCTGACACTGTACATAGCGTTGTTTCAGTTATTTCAAACACACACACACACACACACACACACACACACACACACACACACACACACACACACACACACTGTGCCACACACACACACACACACACACACACACACACACACACACACACACACACTGTGCCACACACACACACACACCACCACCACCACCACCACCACCACCACCACACTATGCACCAGAAACCAAGCGACCTCAAATGAGAAAGCAGTCAGAAACTGGTTAGATGTTTCATGTTCTATTATTATTTCAGCCGCTGTTACAATGTTCATGTAATCATTTGTAGAGATGTACAGCTATCTGTTTCAGTTCTTTTTGACAGCGGCCGCTACAAACGGACTAGGCATTGTGAATGTCACCCAGTTTTGAAAATGATTCAGAATCAGAAAGTGTGTAGTACCGTGAGTGAATCCAGCTACGCAAAAATTCACCTTCTACCAACGACTCTGACGATATAATTATATGCCTCACTCCCTACTATTGTCCGGTGGCGAGCACGGAATTGGAGAGTTTTCACATTCACAGTTAGGCGAGTCTTCTACTGACATCCGCGTTGTGACAGGAAGCACAGTTGTTTTTACAGACTTGATAGACGTTTTCGAGATATTATACATTATCCACTTGTACCTATTTACTGTATATCATTGTGTTCTTGAAGTGATAGTAAACGATGATACAACTCATTGTAGTTTTCTTGCTCAACTATTGAAACTGTGTTACAAAGAAAAATGCTCCCGGGGTGAAGGGATGTGGGTGAGAGGAAGTTTACTGAGTGACAGGAAGTTTACTGAATGTCTCTAAGAGAGAGAGAGAGAGAGAGAGAGAGATTACATACTGACATGAACACACACTCCCCCCCCCCTACTCCCTCCCATGCACCACGCCGAAACAATGGCAAAATGAGAACGTGTCAGTTGACGTATACACCAGGCGCCCTAACGGCGAAGTCCGGGATTGTAGTGACGGTGACCTTGCGATGCTTGTGAATCTGACCCCTCTCCAGACGCACCCAGTCTCGCTGGGACATTTTCTCCAAATGGAGCCCGAATCGGTTCACGGCCATGACCCAACCACTGTACTGGACTGACTCCATGAGGTACGTATCCTTGCCCACCGCGAGGAGGCGCCATTCGGACCCATCGAGAAGTGGGTCAAGGATGATGTCGGCTTTGCCCGGGCTGATCCCTCTAGCGCACAGTAGCTGTAAGTTGTTCTCGGCTACGATGCTGAAGTCGACGTGCAGTCCCTCCCTGACGTTGTCCCCGTCCATCGCCTTGTTTATCACCATGCACGACTCCATGCCGAATGTGAAGTCAGTGAACTTAAAGTTCTTTGTGACACGAAGAGGGCGCTCTCTTGGTTCTACCGTGATGTCCCGCTTCACTGGAGGGACGATTGGAGGCCTCACTTTACTGAGAGACACAAAAACAAACAAACAAACAAACAAAAATTGAAGGCTTGGGAGAAGTAGGATACAGCGGAACAATGGAGCACACACACACACACACACACACACACACACACACACACACACACACACACACACACACACACACACACACACACACAGCGCGCGCATCATGAGCGTCCGCAGTTTTGCTTTCACATTTTCGTCCGCCTAATTTTGTATTACCGTATGCCTACCTTGCCGATTCACTCACTCACCGAAACAGGCAATACTGCGAAAGTGCCCGTACATAAGGTGTTGAATCTGATGTCAGTAATGATAATCATAATGACTGGCTATAGCCTATGTTGGGTGACTAACCAGTTTTCTTTTCCTCCATGTCCGTCCCCGTTGATATTGGTGTACTGTGGGGTCAGCTCTGTGTGGTTATTAGATCATACACAACAAATTGACAAAGGCTTTGACAAAGGTGTTTGTATAGTGTGAATGTGTATGAGTGATGTGTGTTAGCGCAATGAGTCACTGTATCTGAGAAGTGCGCTATATAAATGAAATTTATTAATTTATTATTATCACTTTGTGGGCAGCACTCTGCGTACAGGCACGCCTTTCCATAGTTAGTTTCAGATATAATGCGCATTGTCTATTCCTGTCGGCCTCGTCTCTGTGTACACACGCACGTATCAAGTTAAAGCTGACCCGGAAAACGATTTATTATACTTCATGCTGGAGGCGGCCTCCAATGAAAAACAATGACCCTGCACTTATACAAGGATAAAATGGTAGTGCCGTATTACCGGTGATGAGTTAGGGGGAAGGGAGGGACGGGAGAAGGGGGAGGGGACCAAGGGGGTGGGTGGCAAGGAGGGCGGCCAGCATTTAGCATTTTCCTTTTCCCTTCATTTTACAGGAATGAGACTTTTCAAACACAATGCCAAAAAATCATGCAAATGATTGAATGAAATTATTACTCTGCAAATATCGCTCAGTTGTGAAAATGATGAAATCTAGCATCTACTACACCAGGGAATGTGTGTGTGTGTGTGTGTGTGTGTGTGTGTGTGTGTGTGTGTGTGTGTGTGTGTGTGTGTGTGTGTGTGTGTGCGTAAAATAATGGAAGGGGTGACCTTTTACCTTAATGGTTTACTGTAACCAGATGTGTCAAGCAAACGAATGAAATTATCAAAAGGAGAAACAAGTGTAGAGAAGGAGTTTTCGCTCACCACAGGGCAAGATTTTTGGACTGCTTGTGACGCAGGTAGAGGTCGTCCACTTTGATGGTCACGAACCGCTCAGGGAGAACGATCACCTCCGGGGGATCAGGTACGACAATCTGGAACTTGTTTATCGGCTCCTCGGAGTCAGAGGCTATAGATTCCTCCTGCACGTCGCTGACCTCAGCCTCCTTATGCTCATCTTCATGCTCGGCCATCTTCACTATTCAGTGTAGTCGGGAACCCTCGAGCCCTTCTAATCGACGAGCTAAGCTGTTGCCTGATACGTAAGGCTTGCGGTAGACCTGATGATCAGTTAGTGAAATAATCAACACCTTTTACTGTTGCAGGAGCAGTCTGCTGTTGTGTAGGAGCGTGTAACATTCGGCCTCTGGTGTTCGCGGGAAAACTCTATCCTCCTGTCCACAATCTGCCCGTTTCTTGAGGAACTGAAGCAATCGTTCATGCTATTGCAGCTTCCCGCCAGATGTCTTGTCATGTCAATCTGGTGGGACCAGCAAAAGACGAGCGATGTCGTCAGCTTTCGTCTCCTCAGATTGGTAAACACTGATAATGATAACAGGAAGCACCCCTGATAGGAAAATATAGTAACATTCTTTTACGTAATCTTCATGTGACGTATTATTTGCAGAAGAACAGCACACACACACACACACACGCACACACACACGCACACACACACACACACACACACACACACACACACAGACTCACACACACACACACACACACACACACACACACACACACACACACACACACACACACACACAGAGAGAGAGAGAGAGAGAGAGAGAGAGAGAGAGAGAGAGAGAGGCCGAATACATTGTGTGTGAAATGTTCGCATTTATTTTACAACAAACACACTTTTTACTAAAATACAAAAATCTTTAGTAGTGTGCTACATAAATCAAACAGTACAAAAGTCTAAATGTTTTTGTATACCGTCATAGTCCGTTCAAAAAGCGTAGAAGTAGGTCCGTCAAAACAGGTAAAATGTTCCAAGATCATATTTCGCGAACCACTATGAGGCAAGCAGATCTACACCCAGACCGCTCAGTAGACATTTACCCCAGTTGCTGTCGCTGTGATGGCAAAGTCTGGTATGCTGGTGATGGTGACCCTTCGATACTCGTCACACACACCATTATCCAGCAGAGTCCAGTCTCGCGGCGTTATCGGTGCCAAAGTCAATCCGTTTCGGTCCAGCGCCAGACACCAGCCCAAGTACTGTGCCGATTCCACCAGGAAATCGTCCAGACCCACCCCGTGCAGGCGCCATTCTGACCCGTACACAAGCGGGTCAAGGATGATTTCTACGTTGCCCTTTACATTAGATCTGGCGCACAGCATGTGAACGCCGTCTTTCAACAGAACACTGAAGTTGGCGTGCAGAGTGTGTCTGACGTTCGCCCCATTTTGAGTGTCGACAATCACCATGCTCGCCTCCATGCAGAACGTGAAGTCCTCGAAGATAAAGTTTTTCGTGACACGCTTGGGGTACACTTTGGGTTCTAGAGCAGGATCCCGCGTCACCGGCTTGGGAAGGACAGGAGGTTTCACTTGGCTGACAAGAGAAAAACAGACAAGTCAGTGAAAGAGGCTCAGCTACGGATGAAGACAAAGAATCTCACGAACATAAACGTTTATGTGACAATTGGGGAATGTGGATATCTGAGCAGACTGAGAGTTCGACGTCGAGATCAGAAGGTCCTGGAAGATCCAGATGGGGCTATGCTTTGTACAGGCTTTTTTCCAGTGTCCCCGACTTTGAAACCACCCTAGCGATGGACAAAAGAGGTGAAGTCTTGAAGAAGAGATCTAGGCACCCTATAGTCAACGGTAGTCTTTATCCTCAAAACAGCCTCTTTGCCATCGGAAAGACGCAGAACTGCCTGTTTCTGGCAAAACAAAGTATCTGATGAATACTTGTCTCATGTATAGACATGGGAAATCCCACGTAGACATAGATATTCCACGCAGGATACTATATACTACAAACACGAGACTGACGACTTTGTGAACTGGTGTGACAAAAATTTTCTCCACCTAAATGTAAACAAAACTAAGGAAATGGTGATCGACTTCAGGAAGAACAAAGTTACACCTAGCCCTGTCATCATCAAAGGGGCAGAAGTCGAACGTGTGCAGACGTATAAGTATCTAGGGGTTGTGCTGGATAACACCTTGAGCTGGAACCAAAACACCGATTCTGTCCTTAAGAAAGCACACACACGTCTGTACTGTCTGAGAAAACTGAGGTCTTTTGATGTCTGTCCTCAGCTTCTCCAAATGTTTTACTCATCAGTAGTTTGTAGTGTATTGTCTTTTGGCCTAACTTGCTGGGGTGGGAATCTGACAAAACAGGATAGTGGTAGGTTGGATAAACTGATCAAGAAAGCGGGTGGGGTGATCGGGAGGACACAAGACACACTTGGTACACTGTACGACCGACGAACGAAGAACAAACTGACTGACATCCTCAGTGACGAGACACATCCCCTCAGACAGGACTTCGACAACTTGACTATTGTACGTAGTGGTAGGTTTAGAGTACCCAGAGCTAGGACTACCAGATATTCAAGATCCTTTCTGCCCACAGCTATTAGAGCTGCCAATTCAAGCAGGACGCGCACGAGAGAGAGAGGGGTGTGTGTGGGGATCGAGGAGAGAGAGAGAGAGAGAGAGGGGGGGAGGGAGAGAGAGAGAGAGCAGAGCGAGTAAATGTGCAGCGTGAATGTGCAGCGTGAATGCCGGAATGGATGTATCAATGAGTGTTGACTGTGACAGGAATTTTATGATGTGTTAGTGTGTTTTATTCGTGATTTTAAGTAATCTTACTGGTCAAGACTGTCTGTTTTACTTATTTCTGTAGTCTCTTTAATCAAAATGTTTATCATTTGTGTCTTATTAGTATGCGGGCCAGAACTGCAATTTCCCAAATATGGGATTAATAAAGTATTCTGTATTCTGTATTCTGTATATACTGCGGTTTTTGTTTGGTTGGTTTTGGGTTGTTTTTTTCCTCTTCGAGCTAAATGATGCTGTCAAAAATATTTATTACCACGTAACACATTTGTATAACATTACACAACAGTAAACCTCGCTAGACTAACACACACACACACACACACACACACACACACACACACACACACACACACACACACACACACACACACACCGAGTGTGCATACCAGAGAGCAAGCTGTGTTGTTTCTTTGTGTCGGAGATAGAAGTTGTTCACTTTCATGAGCACAAACCGTTCTTCCAAAGGGATCACCTCGGGAGGAATGGGGATGGGGTTATACACGCGCGCCTCTGGCTTCTCCTCCTTAGGTTCCTCGGTCGCCGATTCAAGCTCCACATCGCTTAGCTTGACTTCAAGATGCGAGGAGCGTGACCGCACGGACTGTTTCCTCGATGATGCCATCTGTGTACCTGTCTGTCTGTGTCTGTCAGCGAGTGTTTGTAGGTGGTGATTGTAGAGGGGAATCTGTCGACAATACCGAATTTCGTCAAGTGTAGTGATTGAAACTTTACCCTGTAGTGCTCAGTCGTGTAGTTACTTTAAGGAAAGAAGTGAAAGTTATCCGTGGTGTTTGTCAGCCTGCCTCATGACTGCTTGCGTAATGTTTTGTAGGCGAATTTTGTGGGACTGTCCCAACTGAACACGAGCGTGAGACAGCTGGCGTCTTCAGCAAGTGCAGCAAGCACCAGGCAATACGAATCATTTTACTGACGTATTTTTCAAATGACGTGTGTGGAGTGTCCTTCATGACGCAACCAGTAACACTGGAGAAGCCACACTGGTGCGAATCATTGAACTGAGTTAGTTAGTTAGTTATTTAGGGCTTAACGCCGCGCAAGCAACAAAGGCTAATTCGCGGCTCATGAAAGTCCCTTCCTGCCAGGTCCTATAAAAGGGTGGGTGGGTGTTTGGGGGTTTAACGTCCTTTTCCACCACAAAGGGTGATATCAAAGACGGGGCAACGATGAAAAAGCCAGCACAAATATTTGGCCCCAGCGGGGATCGAACCCACGACCCGAGCATTAGAAGTCCAACACTCTACCATTCGACCACCCGGCTCCCCAGGTCCTATAAAACATAAAAATTCCCGCATTAAAACAAGATGTAAAAAAATATTAAAAATCTATCGGGTCTAAATGAGGACATAAAAATTTAACATAGGTGGTCATTGAAAGACTGAATAATTGAGGTCTATAATTTATAGAACAGGTTGACTTCTTTCAGGAAACTGAAGATGCTGTCGGGAGGGACATCCCTGAAAAGCACCGTCAGTGAATCTGCACAGTAATGTTTGGCACGGACCTCAGTGAGATCCGTACATGAAATTAGAAAGTGCTCAACAGTAAAAGGCTCGTGGCATGGGACACACCAAGGGGGATCCTTTCCCCCTTCAACAGATGGGAATGGGTGATGTAGGTGTGCCCAATGTGGAGCCGAACTGAAGACATTGAAGGAGCTGGTCATGGTTCCCCTCTCCGGTAATCCTGGATGTGACTTCCCCGATCACTCATGGGTTACCCGAACTAGGAAGGAGCACGCCCTATATACAGGGTATTTTTTTGGGAAAATGACACCAGCGGATATCCAAAAGTGTACCGCGATTTCCATCTTTGTGTCACGATACGATAAGATAAGATAAGATAAGATAAATTTTTTCGCTTCTTAGTTACAAAGAAGAATTTGGCTCGCTCCTTTTAATACATACACATGTATACACAGACATACCACGGAAATACAAAACCGACATACATGTATATGTTACAGTTAATCTGTGAAACCAGGGAATACGTATATTAACTGAACTATTTCAGGTAATGCATGAATTAACTGTGGCCACTAGTCAATACATGCATTACCTGAAAAATTCAGTTAATACATGAATTAACTAAAAGTAAACAAACAGGTGCAAATGCTACAAGAACAAAGTCCTCTGTAACAGCAGATGCCATGGCAGTTTAGTCTGCAAAAACAAACACTAGGCAAACATTTCTTACTACATGGTTAGATGGCGTGAAAACCAAAACACACGTACGTCTTTTCCACCACCACATCATTTTATGTATTCGTCTAAGATTTAATTTCATACTCTTTTGATGTTTTAAAACTATATATTGAATAGAAACGGAAACGGTAATGACTGCGAATTTTTTTATATATTGAATATGTATGGATTATATGAATAAATTGTGTTATCTTCATAAGCTTGTAAAATTAATCACATTGCGTGAGAATGCGTATATATGTGCTAGGAGTGAGTAATTGTGATGAAGAGAGATGTTCAGGTAATACATGTATTGACTCACTTACTTTAAGTTAATTCATTATATGTATTAATTAATTTTCAGGTAATGCATGTATTGACTAGTGGTCACAGTTAATTCATGCATTACCTGAAATAGTTTAGTTAATACACGTATTCCCTGGTTTCACAGATTAACTGTAACATATACATCATTACACACTCACACACTCAGTCATTGGCTAAAACATAAATTTAAAAAATAGACATTGCCTCACATTAACTATGTTGAACACTAAGAATAACAATTAAGATGGAGGGGCAGACCTAACACAGGATACAGATCACAGGTAATAGCTCTCTCTATATATCCTGATTCCTTCCTCATACACACATCCTATCTTCGGAACTCGCACAAACACCCGCACCCACCTACCCACATCACGAGATTAGGTATTGAACAGTTGGGGATGCCTCACCAATGTTTATACATATCATACATAATATCAATGTGTAAGACAGGTAAACTATTATAAATTAAATAAAGAGTTCAACTGGAGTGCTTCCACACCAGTGCTTCATTACGCGGTCAGTTGTAATCTTGACTGCTAATAGAACCCTGATGGCTCATCACTAACATGCTTACATGAGTAAGAACCCAAGACGCAGCTTTTGATTTGTTTATTTATAACCATCAACATGTTTTGAAAAATCGCTCTTCCTTGTAACAAAACTACGTTTGAGTTTGCTACTGCAAGTAGCATTGAGATGCGTATGCGCGCGCGAAATCTCCGATGCACGCCTGAAACGAGGGCAAAATGCACTAATACCTAACCTATTCAAACACTCATTGCGCCGTTCCTGTTGCTGGCTGCATCAGATCTCTTGACAACTGGTCGGTCTCCATCTGAGCCTACCCACGCCCGGTTGCAGCGTTTGTTGGGGATGCCGTAAAACGTGAGCCAAGATTCATCACCGGTCACTATGTCACACAGGCGTTTTGGTCCATTTGGCTCAAAATCTTGAAGCAGTTGGCATGAGCAATCAACCCGCCGTTTCTTTTGTTCGTCAGTTAAGAGATGGGGTACCCATCTTGCAGCCAAGTTTCTCATTTGAAGATCTTCATGCAGAATGCTGTGTATGGTGCCGATAGAGAGGTCACATGCTTCACTCAACTCGCGTATGGTCGAATGTGGGTCTTCGTCAATCAGGCTTTTCACAAGGGTAATGTTTCTTTCGTTCCGAGCTGAGAGTGGACGGCCCGGACTGGTACCTGAGCTTGAAGGCCCTTGTTCAGTTAGAAAAGCTTCGACCCATCTGTAAACTGTGCTCTTACCGACACACTTGGCTCCAAAAACAGCTTGCAAATCTTGAAGGATTTTCTTGCCATTGTCTCCGAGTTTTAGCCTCATGAATGTTTAGAAGCGAAAATGCTCATTCTCGGCGTCCATGGTTTTCTGGCTCAGCAGTTTGGATGACGATTTTAATGAGGTCATACTCTAAAATGCATCATGATGTCATCATTCTTTTCTGGTTGTTTATAGGGCTTGAGCCAGATTTTCTTTTGGTATAAAATTATTTTCTGTGCGATGTTTACTTATAAAATGGCAGGCCCATTCCCATTAATATTTGAACAGCCCTCGTATACTCGATGTTCGTGTCCAGGTTTCAAGTTAGCATGTGAAATGCTGATGAACTTTTTGCAATTTTAGGGCTATAAGTTTGTGTAGGTTCGACTTTTGTATAGTTTCTAGCAACGGAGCATAAAAGTTGACTTGCCAATTGTACGTGCTTCTACTGGTAACTGACAAAAGAGGCTCAGTTTATTTGACAAAATGTATCGGTCATTTCGACCGTCGCATTCAAAATACCTCAGGTCTGAGAAAGTGATCAAGCAGTGTCTTGATCCTTTTGTTTCTTTAGAAAAAGTTACGGTCGTCCATTATTTAAAAGATGATTTTCATTTGAAACTATTTTCTCGCGACCTTGGAATAGAATTATGAACCGCACTTTTTTATTTATCAGACAATAACAACAACAACAACAACAGCAACAAAACAGCATCGACAAAAATGACTCCATCTCGGACACACACACACACACACACACACACACACACACACACACACACACACACACACACACACACTCCACACACACACACACACACACACACACACACACACACACACACACACAAGCATGCAACCACCACCCGGTAAGACTTTTCCAATCTGTGCTGTAAGTAATGTTTGATTCATGTAGCATCACAGCACAATTTCCACCGCATTATGTTAAGCGGGTTAATTCCATCTTTACTAAGCCAACTTACGTTTTAGGATAGTTTCGCTAGTGATTGCCCCTGTACGTTCGAAATACTCTGTCTTGATGATCAGTACAGCTCTTCATGCGATACAATATTGTTTACACTCTGAGCGAGCGGTCGAACATTCAAATTCTACGGCTGTTGTTACACTACTGGAGTGCTCTTTGTGATAGGATTAGTCTCCTTAAAACGACGTACCTTACTTCAGCCAGTTTCTAGTCCGGAATGAAAGCAATAGCCTTCATATAGACGACTCCCCTAATACAATCGTGTCAGTGCTGCAGTCAACTTGTTGTCTCAAGTGAGACCTATGTCTGTTGCTTTACCGGGTGGTCAATAAATATGCACCAACCCTAAACTAATGCAAGGGGGGAATTTATTAGCAAAAAGCAATGCATATTTAGACCTATGAATGTAAGGACGTGGCAAAAACTCCGTCGCAAATGCTGAACGACGATTAGTTTTTTCCCCAGTTTCATTCACTTTGAAAATACACGTACATGCACAGGGCATCAACCTGCTTGACAATTTTCCCAACTGACAGAAAATAAGGAAATAAATAATACATAAAAACTCGAAGATAAAACTGAGGTAACTTAACTTCTGTTTCGATGTATCTGTATCGGAGGTTTATCAAAGGAATTTCATGCTGAAGTGGAGTATTGGTGGTGAATGTACTGCTTGACTGTGTAGAATCATAAAAATATGCAAAAATGTATGAATAAATAAATAAATGCATAAATAAATAAATAAATAAAATGTGAATGTGTTAGATTTCAGTGACGCATAAGTCGACAGGTTATTCTCTGCGGTCCTAACGATATCCTCCTCCGTCAAGTCCGCCCTAGGCGGCCGTATCCCCGCCACCAACCACTACGGTCACGGCCACCTTGCCCTCGGGAATTTGTTGCGGGCACTGTGTGTTGGCGATGACTGGCGTGAGCACCTTATCACCAACCGCCCTCTTCACACTCGGGATGGCGACAGCAGCAGGAATTGCAGAGACTGCTGGGGCTGCAGGGGCTGTACCTTCCGTCATCACTTTGGGCTTGGGTTTCTGGGTCATGGTGTCCTTGTAGGCTGACCTGGTGATGTGGGCCACCACTAGCAGGAACAGCAGCAGGCTTCCCACTGCCAAAGCTTGAGGCAGACAGAGCAGAACGAATCTTTCAATACATTGTATTACATTTAGTGTACACACAAAGTGGTTTAGTCTCTCCCTCCGGCCTGGGGTTCACCTTCCACAGTTTCCAACATAGCTTTGCTGAGGAACTCGCCTCTAAACTATCAACGTTCTACCATTTGACCGATGACGTTCACCGAAGGGAGAGATCTCTCAGGATGATACAGAAGGAGATGATTCATCACTCTTTTGACATTTTTATATGATTACTTTCTGATTAAAATGCAATGCAACATCAACAAGACCTGGAGCGACAGGCTGCGGTGACACAACGCACGCAGCAACAATGCGCAAAGTCTAAATCAGACCCTAAGTATTACGGGATCAATGTAGCAAGAAAACCAGCGTCGTGGATCAAAGGCGAGTCGGCGATGGGGCGAGTTGTGGGGTGAAGCAAACACGTTAATATATTCCACACGAGGTGAGAATTAGCATTAATTTTAATAAGGCAGGCTGCTTGGTCGGTTGATTGGCTGCTTCGTGGTTTAACTCAATTCATTCCAGGCAAGTTTTGGGTTGTGCCACAGTGGCTTCCAAAAAAAAAAAAAAAAAAAATCATGTCTCCATGGATTTCAGTATGGCTCAGTGGGAGTGTTGCACGTTGATTATACTCGCGTTTGCTGCAGTAAGAGCCGTCAAGGAACCGTTAATCTTGCCTGATTTTTCATACAGGTCCAAAGCCGAAAAAAAGAGACAAAAACATGAGATGCTCGTGCGCAGTTTACGAAATGTGTTTCAGGTCTTCTGTCTTCTTCCAGCACGTACAGGGTGATATCAAAGACGGGGTGAGGAGGAAAACGCCAGCACAAAGATTTGACTCCCAGCCAGGAAAACGAACTTTCGACCCGAACATTCACTGACAGATTAATACTCTCCCAGCGCGGCTGCCCCATGCTCCCGTCATTTGAAGAATGAGACAGGCAGAGCGAACTGACCGAGCATGATCTTGTTGGCGTTCATGCGGAAGAAGTCTGGCATGGCGATGTGTGCGGGCTGCAAGTCGTGCTTTTCCAAGGTGAGGCTGCAGAGCTGCGGGATGAAGGTGAAGCAATAGTAGGTGCCGAAGTAACGCTCATCGGTCACATCCGCCACGTGCAACACGCGACCCTTCTCCAGCTGCTGCACCTTCAGGGACACCGCGGTCGACACGCCTGGTCACACCATCACAAGCCCACCACACACAAACATGGGAGTTAAACTAAACGGACGTGTGTGTGTGTGTGTGTGTGTTGTGTGTGTGTGTGGTGTGTGTGTGTGTGTGGTGTGTGTGTGAAGTCGTCGGGAAACACGTTTGAAATAATTTACAGTTTTGAGTCTCAGGGTTTTAGTGTGGGGTTCATTTTCAAACTGACCAATAACCTGAAGTGACGGGAGGAAAGGGTGGGGGAAGTGGGGTGGGGGAGGGGTGTGGGGAGGGGGTAGGGGGGGAGAGGGGAGGAAGCTGGCTGGCTGGCCAAACCAACCTGGGAGCCGTTCATTCCCCAGCATCTCTCCCGTGGGTAGGAGCCAGTATCTCCACACCGCGACATAAGGCTGCATGTTCTTGAAGCGACTTGGGGCATTGCAGGTGAAGTTGATCGACGAGTACAGCACGCTCACTGTGCGGCATTGGCCTGTTCCTAGAATTGTCAGGCCAGTCAGGAGGCCGAGGAGCGCGGATGAAGGGCACATTTTCACGTTATGAAACCGACGCCAGCTTGGTATACCTGTCACATTACCGCGGCCAGTTCAGTGTGTATACTACTTTGCTGACTATAATGCGGATAATGCAGCCCCCCCCCCCCTCTCTCTCTCTCTCTCTCATAAGGCAGAATGTGTAGATTTTTGTTACAATTTGCCAGCACCAGGGAGCCAGGAAAAAAACAAACAAACAAACAAAAACAGTTGAGATATTAGTTTGTGCTGAGATATTAGTTCGTGACCTCAGTCAGATCGGTAAATGACTGCAGAAACATTGGCTTGCAAAATGTTCTTTCGGCCTAAGACGTTCAGATAGTAAGTAACACTGAGTACTGACGATGTATTTCATGTGGACAAATGCGAAATGAAGTAGGAGAGTGTGGAACAGCGCTGATCTAGCACCAGACGTCTGACTCCTATCCTTTCCTTTCCCAAATGTTGAGAGCCTGGAATAAACTACCACTAAGCACCACTTGGGTTTGTTCTTTGCAGCCAACACAATCTACAGTCAACACCGAGTCCCCTCCATAATATTATACAGTGTTAACAGTTTTATCTTTCATTCTAGACAACCTCACTTTTTGTCACACATCAGACAGGTAAACCTACGCTAAAGGAGGAGAAGAAGAAGAAGAAGAAGAGAAGGAGGGAATCTTACCGGCAGTCACTGTCACACAGTGTTTGAGCGGCTGAGGACAATGATGTCTTTTCCGCTGCAGCTGTGACGCCGATTGAATACGTCAGTTTGTTTTTGTTTTAATACACATGTTCACATAGAATGGCGTCACTATAAAAACGTCGTTTCTTGTTCTTTTCTGACAGTGAACCTGCCGGGCTAATTACGTCATTGCCGGGAAACCGGGTAAGCTGAGAGGCAGACTATTGGATTTCAATGCTCGGGTCGTGAGTTCGAATCCCGGTTGGGGCCACATTTGTGTGCTGGCTAATTTCTCGTTGCCCCGTGTTTGATATCACCCTTATGTGATGGAAAAGGACGTTAAATTCTCAAACATCCACCCACCTACCCTATGTCATTGCCGCACAAGCAACTTTGGCTAGACCAAAACAAAAACCGTTCGTTGTCCGTGCGCGCATCCATAAATGCATTGTCTGAATTACTGCCTACTTCAGTTACAGGACCGGTCGTTCCTCAGCAGGTGGCATGCTCAAGTATTTAAACACATTCCCCAACGATTGTCATGGAAATTGATGTATGCTGGTCTACGGCCTCCTTCTGACTCGTTTGTTCATTGCGAGGTGGTAGTTCGGGTAACCCATGAGTGATCGGGGAGAGGGACGCCCTGCTTAGCGAGGTGGTAGCCCCTGAGACGACTGATCTTACGTTGAAACTCTGTAGTACTACCTCGCAATGAAAGACCTGCCTTCATTTTTTTCATGGCGAGGCCGTAAACCCTGGGGGGACCCCAACGATGAAATCTTTGTATTACTATTGAAATGGGAAGAAGATTTCATCGTTAGGTAGTATCAGTATCAGAGTCTACGGCCTCACAATGAAAACAGTAGTCATCGCAGGAGAGGTCGAAATACAGTTTTCATCGCGAGGTAGGGGTCCGAGGGGTTACGACCTCGCAATGTACAAGGAGGTCGTAATAGTAGAGTTTTCATCCTGAGGCAGGCCAACAGACATTCTAAAAGAGAGAGAGAGAGAGAGAGAGAGCCGCAACAATGGACACGAGAACAGACGGATAACAATTCGTCTTGCTGCCCATTCCGTTTATTTCAAAACTCACATCATGTACCCAGGGATGATTTTTGTTGTAACTATTAATCCGGAAATCAGACAGTTGCGTTCTAAGCGTGGAGGGATGTTTCTTGTGAAGAGTTTAGTTCGGTTCGGTATTTTCATCTAAGTTTGATATTAAACTCGTCACACAGAGTTTCAAGCGCGGTTAGATAGGATGTGTGTGTGTGTGTGTGTGTGTGTGTGTGTGTGTGTGTGTGTGTGTGTGTGTGTGTGTGTGTGTGTGTGTGTGTGTGTGTGTGTGTGTGTTTGGGGGGGGGGTGAACTTCAGGGATATGGGTTGTGCATGCTTCATAGATGGGGATGCAGCTAGGCGTCTGGGGTAGACGGGATGGCGCTGGGTGTGTAGACAGATCAGATGGGTGGGTGCGTGGGGTAGATGGTTGTACAGGTAGATGTGATGTGGTACGTGATAATGGCTGTAGAAGAGCTGGAGATGTTTTCGTGAGTGATCGGGTTGTTTGAGTGTGACAAGAAGGTCTGCGTGTGCTGAGGGAACGGTCGAAGTTTACTTCGGGCATTGCAGTTACTTTGCTTGAGAGAGAGAGAGAGAGAGAGAGAGAGAGAGAGAGAGAGAGAGAGAGAATGAAAAATGCAAAGATCGTAGCGCTATAAGTATCACAAATCGAATTAAAAAACTGAACTTGAAAAAGATTACCTGCCTCCCCTTATATAGACTTGAACCTCTCCGTCCCCCTCCCCCTCAATCCTCCACCGCCTCCCCTTGAAAAGAGTTCATGCAGAGGCACATAAGAAACAACGGATAATAAGTACCAGAAATAGCAAATCATGCTCTAAAAAAAGTTTTCTCGTATAACATTCTACAGCAAGTCGATCATAATAATGACGGTGGTCCGGCGTCCAATGGTGTTCAAACAACAGTTGGCATGGCTGGTGCTCCCTGTCGTGTGGATCCCGTGGTGAGGAGGGTGGCGTGGTAGGGGGGTGGTTTCTGGCAGCAGCCGGTCCCATCAGATAGGAAACCCAGGTTTATGCAGCAGCGTGGTCCTGCTGCCTTCTTGCCGGCCTGCTCGGGATCAGCCTGGAGAGACACGACGCGCCGGTTGGTCCATATCACCATGCCAACAAGCACCAAGCAGATGACGCTCAATATGCCGAAGGCAGCAGCTGCGCACAAGCAACAGGTTTGGGTGTTGTGCTTTTCTACTCGTTGGGACGGTTTGCTGTTGGTGCAAAGGTTGTTTTTGTTCTTCTTCTTCTTGTTGTTTTGGTTTCTTGTATGTGTGTGTGTGTGTGTGTGTGTGTGTGTGTGTGTGTGTGTGTGTGTGTGTGTGTGTGTGTGTGTGTGAAGTCTTTCTGATGTCCCCGCTTACGTATGTAATCATGATGCCTCGGAAAGTGAAGCTTCAAGGAATATTAACATATTTTGCATGTGAATCCTGAAAACCGCGTTGAAAGGGCAAGTGACTGTTATGAAGACGGAAATCCAACCGTTTCTCACCACCCATCATCTTGCCGAAGATACGCGAGTCCTGCTTGAAGAACGTGTAGTAGAGCGGGCTGGCATCGATCACGTGCTTGGAGCCCACGCGGAACTCATACTGGGCAGCGTCGTACACCAGACAGTAGTAGGTGCCGAAGTTGCGCGCGTCCGACACGTCCGACACGGTCAGCACCTGGCCACGGTCCAGCACCTTCACTAGCTCCGTGCCTGCACAGTCAACACATGTAGCAGTCTCACTAAGTGCACACACAGCATCTCCAGTTTCCTACTAACAACAAGAGCAGCAGCTAGCTACAAGAGACGGGAACTTGAAAACACTGAAAAGTGTCAGCGGGATGAGGAGTAAGAAGAACAGTAAGGATTAGAAGAGTGGAACCCGCAACTTATTTAGAATCAATGACCACACGTTTGTAGTTGCTGAACAAGTGTTTTAGATATTCCAGTCCAGTTTCTCAGTAATGTTTCGTAAGTTACCACCCATAACCCGGTTTACGATTCTTTTTGCTTCTCTGGATAAAAATGTAATAGCTGCTCATGCACCCTTCTGTTACAACGGTTACTTTGACGGTAGGTCCCGCCTAGACGCCGGTGTCAACATTTCAGAGATCGGGAGCATTGCGATGTTACTTTACGTCGTGGTTAAACTGTTTTACCATGTCAATTTAGTACATCGCCGACTCAGACCTGATACAAACGCTCCGCGACACAGCTAGTGACAAGTCAATTATCTTGGGAGAAAAATGTCGACTAAAACTGCGAACTGTCCCCCAGTCATTGCAAATGTTTTCAGAAGGCAAAGTGACTTACCTTGAGAAGTGGGATAGAGCAGCTTGCCTGAGGGCAGCAGCCAGAAGCGGTAGGACACGTGAGGCGCCGTCGCGGGAGCTGTCTCTTCACAGGTGAAGTTGGCGGCATTTCCCTCCTGGCACAGGCCAACACACAACGTTGCCAATGCAACCAGCAGACCTAGGGGCAAATTCTGGTTCTGCATTGTCCCTTGGTGGACCTGAACACACACACACACACACACACACACACACACACACACACACACACACACACACACACACACACACACACACACACACACACACACACACACACACACACACCAGCATCGTTGTGTTGTGCTGCACTGATATCACAAGATCCTTATTTGCTGAATTCGCCAGCCACGTTGTTTGGAACATTCTTTGAAATCAGTTTATTTGTGACTATTACAGGGTAAATACTACTGACTTCATGGAAAAGGAAGCGACAGAGACTGCTAAGTGGAAGGGACACTCTACAAATGGGGCTAATCAATCTGCGCTAAATGGAGAAAATATCCATCATGATTTTGACTTCTTTCAACCTTTCACAACAGAAATGGAAAGACTACAAAGAGAACACTGAATTTTACAAAGTTTGCAGGTCAGTAAGCCCGGAATGTTTTTTTTTTTTTTTGGTTTTTTTTTTTTTAGGTTAGTAGGAGTTGGGTGTTTGAGGGATTAACGTCCTTTCCACCAAACAATTATGGATGACATCAAAGACGGGGCAACGAGAAAGAGACCAGCACGGCAAATATTTGGCCCCAGCCGGGACTCGAACTCACTACCCGAGCATTTAAAGTCAGTCTAACGCTTAGTCTACCATTTGGATATCTCGGCTCCGCCCAGGTCAGCAGGAACAACGCTTTTGACTCATGTGTGTAGCAAAGTGAATATGTATGTTATGGCTCTTCCCAAATGTGGCTCCATACAATGTTAGCAAAGACCTTGGGAAAAGAGTATGTCAGCGAGTGCCGGCATCCCCAAACGCACCACTGAAACATCGCTTTTTTTTTGTTGTACGTATCTTTCTGTGCCAGAGAGTGCATCTCTGGATTGAAGCAGTGTTTTTGAACTTACAGGTTCATTAGCAGAAGATTTTCATACGGTAGTGTTTGTACGTGATACTTAAGCTTACCGATAAAATTCGAAGAAACTGAGTAATCATGCAGCGGCTCTGTGGTCAGTCTGCTTGAGATTCTGCCTGACCAGAAACAGACTGTGAAATGACGTATAGTATGATGTCAATGCCAGCCTTGCTTTACCGACTGTGAAATGACGTATATGATGTCAATGTCGAAATCACGTCAGCATTGTTTCCAGAAAGGTGTTCGCGCGCGCGTACACACACACACACACACACACACACACACACACACACACACACACACACACACACACACACACACACACACACCCTATGCACGCATGCACGTACGCATGCGCTTGTAAGATCAGCCTCACATCAGTTGTTTGTGTACACCGGCAGCTAGTGATCTCCAGTCAACATTGTTGGCGTGTTTATCACTTGTCAGTTGCTGGAAGTTCAGGTTCACTCCTTAGCCCCCCCCCCCCCAACCCCCCACCAATCCAAACATTCCCCACCTCCACATCACCGTAATAAGTAAATTCTACTCCTCGACGATAATATCAGCAGAACACTGACATACCGGGGAGGTAATGTAACCTTTCTTGTGAACAAAGGTGGGACAGGTTATGTACCCTGAAGCTGAATCTCTCTCTCTCTCTCTCTCTCTCTCACACACACACACACACACACACACACACACACACACACACACACAGACAGACAGACAGACAGACAGAATACTTTTTATTTTAACTTTTGTTTCTTAATGCTGACTGCCAATACGATTAAGAGAAAAGTATGCTCAGAGTAAATGTACAATGTCTGAACCGGTTGTCCAAAACACTGTTCAGTTTGCAGTTATCTCACTGGAAGTTCTGTTTTATTGTAGTGATTGGTCATATTGCCAGAATAGAGTTTCCTGTTTTGACAATTGTCACATTTTGAGTATACTCTGCACAATCTAACAACCTTGAATTCTTCTACCATCAGAGAAGGGGCAGGCGTACATTTTAGACTCAGTGAGTATGTCAATTTATACTTCGTGCTTGGTACATACTGCAACACGATTATTCCATGAACAATTGTCCATACTGAGATTACGATTGTTCCTCGATCTGTCTCTCATTGTTAACCAAAGCTTATATTAATACCCATGCCGTGTACAGTCAGTTTCCAGTGAATAAATGAAAAAAATCAGTTTCCTTTTCGGGATCAATAAAGTATTTTGCTAATCTTATTTGGATTTGATTTAAAATAGGATTCTGGTTAATTTCTGGGGGGAAAAAACAACAAAACAAACTCAAAGCCTGCTGCAAGACTTTCCACCTTGCACACGCAGAATGTACATCAGTGTACTATGATACGGATCAGTCTACTATAGAACATTTACATTTTCGATGTGTATGTTTCAGTGGGTGTGGCATTTCCTGCTGGCGATGGCCCAGCCACACCACCACGAGCATCAGCAGCGACATTCTGCAACTCTTGTTGTTGCGGTCGTTGTTGAGGCTGCTGGTCAGGTGGCGGCGGAGCGGTGGATTTCTTTCCGGACTCTTCATCCGCGTCTGAGACGTAAGCAACGTTGGTGTACTGCGTCATCGGTTTCTTTGCGTCCTCAAATGCCTTTGTAGCCTCCGCCCTCTCCGCCTCACACTTGGCGTCTTCTCGCGCTTGGTGCCGGTTGTATAGGAAACAAAACGATCCCACCGCCACAAAACACACTGCAGCCGCTACCAAACCTGCCACACAACAAACATCAAAAGCCGTCATGATTTGAACAGCATGATAAATACAGACAGATAAATAACGGACAGATACGGGGAGAGCTGTCAACGGTGATGGTGCGTCTCTGGCTCACACATCAATCTGAGCGACTTACCGGCGATGACTGAATTATACATGTACCATGAAATGAAGGGCCAAGACGGGCCACAAGTACACGGCCGTAGTTGCTGACTGCTTTAAAAAAAAAAGTGCACGTCTACTGATCTGTCACATGCCGCGGGGGCACCAAGCCGCGTTCTACTGAATAGAAGACAACACCGTCCGCATTTCTCTCACGTCACAACCATTTTGCACCCAACGGAGAACACAGCTTAAAGCTCTAACTGTTCGGGGAGGTCGCTGATGGGCAGCGGGATGGTTGTAAAAGGATGCGCCCTGCAAGGCGACACACAACGGCAAACTGGTTACAGCACCACAATCATGATGACGGCAAAGTTCAGCAAACAAACTGGGTCATTGTTGTGAGAAACTGCAACGCTCCTAAAAAATAATCATAATAATAAGGAGTATTGTATAGGCGCTTTACCCAATTTCATGAATCGACTCAAAGCGCTGCGAACTGAACCCAACACGCACGCTCACGTGAATCACACGCATTCTCTCATACACTGGACATAAACACATTACAATCAGGTGGTGCGAAGGGTCAGCTCAGCTATTTAAATTTCGGAATTTAGAATTGCATCTATTTTTTTTTTCAGATTTGGTGGGCTGAACATTTCCAAAGCAGATGTGTACCATGATTCCTCAAATGTGTACCATGATGCCGTAAGATTGTAGAACCTACTCATAGTAAGATGCGACATTGCAATCAATCAATCAATCAATCAATCAATCAATCAATCAATCAATCAATCAATCAATACGCACACACAAAAGCACATATACGCCTAACCCTAGTCACGTGGCTAAGAGGTCGTGGTCGTACCTATCATTGGCTTGGTTCCCGAGTTAACATACGCCAGCAGCCAACATGTTTTTAGGTTGCAGTACAGCAGAGTGGAGGGGGTGGGTGTATGGGATTTTAACGTCCTTTTCCACCACGTGCGGGTGATATCAACGACGGGGCAACAAGAAAAAGACCAGCACAAATATTTGGCCCCAGCCAGGTATCGAAATCACGACCCCGAGCATTGAAAACCCAACGCTTTGTCGTTCGGCTACCCCAGCTCCCCCAGCAGAGCGGAAAGTCAGGAACCATTCACAACTGACCTGTGATGAGGTTGTCGTAATACTGCTTAAACAGGTCGCCCCAGTAAGCGCCGTTGACGTTGATGCCGTGTCGGACAGCCAGGTATTCCCCGGTGAACACGCGCACCACACAGTAGTACACGCCAAAGTCCTCGTCATTCACACTCCGCACGTGCAGCACGCGGCCGTCGTTGAGAACATCCACACGAGCATGACCTGAAACACAGTGAGAGTGACACAGACTGGTGGTTAGTGTGGGGATTTAGTTCAAGTCTTTAGAGTGCACTACACGGCAAGGCCTCTCGGTGAAGATAAAAGGCGGGTGGTGGTCTCGGAGTTTAACGTCCTTTTCCACCACGTCTCGGAGTTTAACGTCCTTTTCCACCACGTATGGGTGATATCAAAGATAGGGTAACAAGGCCAGCACAAATATTTGGCCCCATCCGGGAATCGAACTCACGACCCGAGCATTTCGGTGAAGATGGAAAGTAGTGTAAGTAGAACTATTCGTCCCTGAGTGTTGGTGTGACTTTGTTACTCATGTCCCAGGAGTTTGTTGTCCAGTTATCTTCCTGGTATGGGCATGTCAAACCCTTGCACTGATGAACCACGGCCTTACTGACCATCGCATTATTGACCATCGCGTAATAATAATAATAATAATAATAATGGGTACTTAAGGGACGCCCTCTCTCTCGCGGGAGCTCAGGGCGCGTGACAAAGAACACACACTCACTCACCCAGAAACGCACACAACATGCCTCCACACATACATTTAACTACAAACACATGATGTGCAGCATCATACACGGGCTGCCCCTGACTTACACACACACACACACACACACACACACACACACACACACACACATGGCCAGCAAGATGATGATGTGGCAACTGTTATTGGTTGAACGCTGTGAAGAGGTGGGTTTTCACATTTGTTTTGAAAGATAGTTTTGTGTCTGCATATCTGATCGAAACTGGGGGATCATTATCATTATTATTACGCACCTGTAGTCCCAGCGGTCAGCACTTCTGCTGTGGGCAGCAGCCAGATACGAGTGACCTGGCCGGGTTCCAGTGTCGTCATGTTGAGACCAGCTGGGTCACAGGTGAAGTTGACGGACGAGTCATAAAGAGCGTCGACCATGCGACCCTGGCTCCCAGGCAATGTTGCCACGACAACCAGCAGCAAGATACTGAGGCTTGAGAGGTTCATTTTGTACGATGATCCTATAATCAGAATTAAAGTGAAAATATCTGTGACGAAAATACAGGATGGGGTTGTCTGCCAACAGCTCGTCCATGCTGACTCACACTATTAAGAATTAGGAAACTGAATTAGAAATCAGATTCCTCGACGGACACATTTGTTGTGTTTTAAAAAAGAAGAAGAAGAAGAAAGGGATGCTGTTTCAGTCAGCTAGGACCACCACTCTGCTAAATGGAACCTCAAACAAACGACTGTCCACAAAACCCAACGGTGAATGTACCAGGTTGGAAGTATAGATTTATCGGCGTAATAGTGAAATGACTGAACGATGTGACTTGACCTGACAAACCTTGAACAGGTATCAAAAGTGGCCAGATCTTTGACGGTCCGTAAGAAAGGCGGGCCAAAGCTAATCCATTGTCATATCTAAGCGTATAGAATTACACTTCTGCCAGCATTGAGTTCGAGAACCAAAATGAAAGTGCAATTCTGAACCATTCACTCTTTAAAGTAAACAAAGTCGATCGACGTTTCATCACTTACAATGACATATACATCAACCATGGATAGAAGCCATTACAGTTGTTAAAAACTTTTGTAACGAGGCCATGGTAAGCTGCATACCAAGGCGAAAGTAACGACGTACCTGCTCTGTGTGTTGGTACTGACTGACTGGTAGCGAGCAGCAAACAGAAGACAGGCCACTGGATCTGGACTAGTATGTCATTGTCCTCTGCTATAGCTGCGTGTATATGTTTTGCACGCCCATTGGGTGCTGCCTCTCTTCTTCTATTCTCTTCGCCTGGACATTATGCACGCATTGTTTTCCATCCTCATTAACTGTGTGTCGCCACGTGATGCCGCATACGCCGATTTAGTGATAACAAAGTGCTGTATAACGCTGAGACTAATACAATGCTTGAATTTAAACACACACACGTGTGTGTGTGTGTGTGTGTGTGTGTGTGTGTGTGTGTGTGTGTGTGTGTGTGTGTGTGTGTGTGTGTGTGTGTGTGTGTGTGTGTGTGTGTGTGTGTGTTAGAAAAACAGTCGAAGTTTGGGAAGTTTCACGATAATTAATTGTGTTTTCTTTCGTAAATTTATTAGTCACTACATTAGGTAGAAGATACAACAGAACACAGTACAAGGAAAGAATTGTATGTATAAAATCCAGAACAAGACTGGAGAGATAACATTTACTTATTTGCTGTTGCTGTAAGAGACGACACGTAATACAGTTTTCTAATGATAAGGACCATACATGTGATATACTTCCTAGATGAGCAAAACCACCTTCAAGACCTACTCCTCACTTATTCGGAGTTTGTATAACGCGCTGCTAGGTTTGCACTTCATTTTCTTGCGAGTAAAAGGGTGCCGTCAGTCGCTTTGACCATATATTATGAATGATTGTTTGAGACACTCGGGCGAAACCTTGGTTCAAACAGCAACAAACGAACATCATCTTGAGAAGGACAAGACATCATTTCTGCCCGCACTTAGACATCATTTCTGCCCGCACTTCTCTCTGAGGCTCTACAGGAGTCTCCCTGTCTACTCAGCCAAGGTGTGACCATGGGAATACTCTCAGAAAGTGAAAAACGACGCCCCTCTGTTTGCCTTAGCAAGATGAGTTTGTTTGAAAAAATTGTTTGGTTAAACGTGGAAGGAAAACACGTTAGAGAAAAGAAATGTACCGAAAACGGATCATGTTTCTATGGCGTTATTGCAAGTTGGCCTCCAGCCTGTCAAATGTACCGTAAACGGATCATGTTTCTATGGCGTTATTTAAAGGTGGTCTCCAGCCTGTCAAATGTGTCTACGAGAGCTGAGTGCTTCGGCCTTTCACAGCAAACTCGTGCAGTTACAGAAACGGGATCGGATGGACAGTGTGCACAAATAACACCCAGCAGCAAGAGGGTGTCTTCGTAAAATGTCCCGGATACCATGACGCACCAACCGAGAAGAGTTTTCTTTCACAGCCAGTCCGTCATTCGTTTGAGTCCCCCCTCACCCCCCCCCCCCCCGCTCCCCCACACCCTCCCCTGCCGTCTCTCTTGAGCTCTCTTGGAAACTGTGCTAGCTTTTTCCGATGTTGCCCCGTCTTTGATAACAGAAGTGTTTGGTGGAAAAGGACGTTAAATCCCAAATAACCAACCAACCCCTCCTGTACCCCGTCACCCCGTTATGTTCCCCCCCCCTCCTCCCTCAACCCCGGGCAGGCCGTCGTATCTTCTTCTTTTTTTAAAAATCCATAACGCCCCCTATGTGCTGGCTGTTAGCGGGGGGGGGGTGGGGGGGGGGGGAATCTAATACAGAGATACAAGCTTGAAACATTGTGACATAACTGAACAAAGGCAGTTCTTAACGCGAGTATTTCCTGGTCTTGTCTGTTTCACATCCTGCCAGCACCATGTGGAGCCCTGGTGTGGTGCAAGAAACAGCGGAGCCAGTGGGCTTCTAGTGTGCCGGTCTGCTCTAGTAACGACTGTGGCAATAGTTGCTGACAGAAAGTGCATCCCTTCGACCACAAATAAACCGTTTTGCTAGCTCTGTTATTGGTTTCGTAGTTTCTCAGAATGGTGTCATGATTGAGAATGAAAACAGAACGTTGGTGATTCCCTTTATGGGACCTCAGCAGCCAAGCGTTGTAAACGTGACGGCCCCACATGGGGACTACAGCATACAGTGAATAATATGATGATGTTTATGATGACTATGAAACAGCCCACATCACCGATTCAGGGACAGGTCAAATGACACTAGTGACTTAGTTATCTGCTTCAGGACTGTGGCCATGGATACTGCTGGCTCTTGGTTTGGTCGTCGGCCCCTTGGGATATGCATTGCTACCTAGATCACTGTATCCTACTTAACCCTGTTTTCAGTTCTACTCAGTTCACACACACTATGCAGATTGATGCGTCAGCCTTATTGCACTGCAGGCAGATTTTTTTTTTTTTTTTTGGTCTTTTTGTGAGGCTTCACAGGCCGGCCGAGGTTCAGTATTCTACCTGCTAGCACATATACTGACACGACTGGGGAAAAAAAAAAAAACGCGAAAGTTGTGAGTCATTCCTATCGCATTGCAACGTAACATCTTTCATCTTTTGACAAGTTTAAACGCATGCTGCGCGGGGTAACGTACACACAAACACCACCGGGCCAGTCTAATACCATGTTCCTTCTCCATACCGTGACACTCTTTCCCTGCATGTTATTAGTTCCTTCCCAGCATACACACACACACACACACACACACACACACACACACAACACACACACACACACACACACACACACACAGAGAGAGTACCCCCACCACCAGCACACCGCACCATTACCACCGCTCTAGTCCCCCATCATTCTGTACCCCTCCAACTCCAACTGTGACGTGACGCTGCAAGCCAACGAGAGATTAAAGTACTCATCTTTATGTATATATCTGTGTCTACCACTTGGTACCGGCCTCCTTGTCTGTCTTGGGTGTTCGGTTTGTTTGCACTGTATGTAAGTCTATACTCCCAGGTCCTCACCACCTATAGCGTGCGCCTCATAATATTATGCGGGGGTACTGATATTGACTGTCCTATACTGACCGTGACATCTTGAAATCAGTATGAATCTTCACAGTGAGGGTGTTCTGAATAGAATCTCTCTCGCTGTCTGTCGGCACACAGGTGTACACTTGTTCCCCATCCCCCCTTTAGGCATGGGCCAAAATCCTTCACTGAACTTGAAATATCACTTACTGATTCAAGTTGTCACTGCCGGATTGTCAGTATCATGTTATTCTTAACATTTCTCTCTCTCTCTCACACACACACACACACACACACACACACACACACACACTGACACACACTTTACAGTGACTACTGCCCGGATACTAAGTGAACTGACTTCAGTGAACCGAGTCACCGCCGAGTCGCGAAATACTACAGACAGATTTAAGAACTGTTGAGAAAGTCATTGTTCATGTTCAAACCAGCGTAAACACATTTAAATGGCAGAAATTTGTTGTGCTCCGCGGTGCTCAGCTGAAGTTTACATTCACACGTTTCATGGTTTCTCGTTCAACCCAGGAGTTCCGCCCAATCAGAGCCTGCAACCCGCTTATGTGAGTTATCTCCCTTCAATCGTACTCTGGCTGTCGGAAACTGGTTCAGCTGCTCGCTCATAACCGCGCAAGACAAAACCGACTCTTGCCACACACACACACACACACACACACACACACAGACTGGGTTTTTTGTGGGCGCCTGATTATTTGTATGAACTTTGTACAAACACATATGCTAGCTTATAAGCACAGCTGAATGGCCAGTGTCAGTATAGCACACTTGCACTTCAGACATTTAAAGTGACTGATATCAGTCGTCAGTTTCAGTATAATCGCAGACCTGATCAGTCTCTGCTATAGTAATCTACCATCATTTAATTCAAAACTGATATCTCAAGATCTGTTATAGTTTAGAAAATACGTTTTGAAGCAAGAATGAAGTGCATTCCATTCGGCTAAATGTAATGCGAAAAAACGTGAATATTCTAAGTTCCTCAGTTCAGTCGTCAGTTTACGCACAGTTCAAGTCACTGCAAAGACGCATGTAGGTATTGTTCAAATCAGCATAGGTTTTGTGCCTCATACGCGTTTCATAAAATGAATAGTTTCAGAGATGTGTTTTAAAAAGTACCTACATTTTTTTCGGCAAACGGACAATACGGACTTCAAGTACGTCGGTAAGCCGGTCTCTTGGCAAGGTCTTTGGTACGAAGTTCATACTTACACAAGAACGCTGATATTGACACCTTTGCTTCAAGCTTCTGATCCAATGGAGAACATCTCGTGGATATGGGGACATGAAGTACGACTGAATAGCATTTCACTATCTCACTGATTTCACAAACACTATATGGATAATTGAAACACCAATACCTGAGAACAATAACTGTACATATCTATACACCGAAACTAATCCCAGAACTAGCTACCACACCACAGTCGCCAGTACAAGAGACTTGCAGGGGCGCACAACACGCTAAAGGTACAACACATTTAATAGAAAAAAGACAGACAAACAACTCATACTATATCCAGCCAAACGGATTTATTTACGTGCCCTGTCTAACTCTAAATGTATGATGTGAACCTGAAAGACAGTGTCCATGGAAAGTAGCACTTAGAACGTTTTCTAACCTTGTCAAGTCTACAATGATGGCGGCCAAACTGTTTTGTTTTGAAAGACTACGGGTGACAAACACTTTGTTCTCGTCAATCAAGGAAACATCTCGCAAGCACGTCAATTGACAAGTCAGTGTCACTATGTTTAAAACATGTTACAAACACCGTAACCAGGCGCTACGTTTCAGCTGTATAGAGGTGGACAACAACGTCTCAAAAGAGGTCGATGTGGGACTGCTATGGGGGGGGGGGGCACGGGGGGTGGGGGGGGGGGGCACGGGGGGGGGGGGAATCGGAGGGGGGGGGGGGAGGAGGGGCACTTGATTGGGATGGGGTTGGGTGTGTGTGTGTGTGTGTGAGGGGGAGGGATATGTGAGCTCAGCTACATTAATCAAAGGGAGCACAAATCAAGTGTTGTCCATCGATTGGGTAAAAAAAAGCAAAGCAGAATGATGTTAATAATGATGATGGTGACGATGATAATGCCAATGATGGTGACAATGGTGCTGGTGATGGTGTTTGTGATGATCATGATGATGCAGATCCCGATGGAAGTGGTGATCTGCTGTTTCGAAGTGAACAGTCGTGGATTCAACATTATGGATTCTCCTTCAGTGTCGGTGGAAAAGACTATACTGTATATCGGTCCTGACAGTCAAGCAGATTTGATACAAATCGTGTCAAATTAAAGTCTTATGTACACACAGAAACAACTGTCTGTTGCAGGAAGGCTGTATCCGGCAGCCGCGAAACTGTATGAATCTTACCGGAATTCTTTGTATTTCAGTCCTTTCAATCGAATCTAATAAGGTCATCATCTGCCATATTCAGCAAAAGCTATTACATCTTCCACAACCCGCCTCCTCCGATTCAGCTCTCCTCCAATCCGGATGTTAGAACACTGACTCTTGGTGATTTTACTGTATATCTGCAGACATTGTTTCGGAATATCGTCATTAAACTCATCGAAATGTGTCGGCTGAAGAATCAGATTCACTATCCTGTTCAAAATATCTTTTAATTAAAAGTACGTGCTGTGACCATTCATTCTTGAAAGATGAATGCAAACAAGAAGAAGCTGCTAGGGAGGGTGAGTGAGCACGGGGCACTGACTGGGGTCCAGACGATTGGAAGCTGCCGTTGCTGTTTATGACGATAAACAAGATGAGATCACGACCACGACGACACCAATGATGACAATACAGATGGTGATGGTGTCGAATATAAACCATTTCCAACTGATCGAGCTACTGCAGATGGATTTTAAATGGACAGACGTTCACTTGACTAAATGGAGAGGCATCTAGTGCACGATTCTAATCAATCAAGCAGATCTAATCTGATACAAATCATCTCATGCATGACAGTCTCACACGGCCGTATCAGGAGAGTTCTCAAACAATGCAGTTCTGTGCAAACCACAATGAACCAAACCAAAACCAACGATTAAAAGATACAGTAGCATATGCAAAACTTACGTACAGCGTTCTGATTTAAAATACTGAGTAGACATTTAAAGAAAACAAATGAAGTCTGTCTAATTACAACTGTAGTGGAATTGTTACAGATAGTGTCTTTAAAAACCTATTTAGATAAACACGACAGATAAGTACGTCTATAGAATATTTGGTCAGATGCAAGTGAAGGCTGCGGTTATGCAACACATAATTCTTTGCGATTTCCACTGTATCAGCATTCAAGTTGTTTTTTGCTTTTCGTAGGTTCGATTTGAACTGGAGGGACATGAAATGTTCAGAACTTATGATTTCAGGCATAGACCCGAACAGAGTCCTCAGAACACGCGACAACATTCAGATTTGCCATAACATAACTTTTCTCTGGGTAAACTATGTGCACAGATCAAGAAAAAAAAAACCCGTTGAAATGAAGATGTTATCGTGGAGTTCAGGATCTTGCTTTGACGCGTGAGACAGATGCCATCGGTCACGAAAGAAACTAGTCCGTCTTTTCCTGCCTACATTCTGAAACTCTCATAACCGCCATTCTCCGTCCCGTCAGTGGTGGTGGTCGTCGTGCCGTTTGGCTTGTCGTCTGGTGCGGCTGGAGCTGTCTCGATCATGTCCCCGCCATCAAACGCCTGGTTGCGATATTTCATGTCGGCTTTTGGGTCGTCCTCGATGCTGGAACCGTCGCCACGTGCCGAATTGCGCTTGCTGTATCGGAAGTGCCAGATGATACAGGCGCCACCCACCAACACCAGCATGACGGCAGCAGCTATAGCGCCGATCACGGCGTTCTCACGGTATTGCTCCTCCAGCTTGCTGAAGTCCCGCACCGTCAATGTTCACACCCCAGCGCATGATGATCGGCTGAGTGTTGCCGTTAGGAATCATGACGCACGTGTAGTACCCGAACATGTCGTCATCCAGTTTGGTTATATTCAGCATTGTGCCGTCACTGTTCCCCCACTCTAGGTTATGGGGCATGGAGGTTGTGTGAGCGTCAAGAACAACGGCCTCAGCGGTGATCCAGAAAATCTGTTTGAATGCAGATGCCGGGTCATCATTCCCGCAAGAAAGGGATGCTGTTGCATAGTATTCCACCTTCATGTCTTCTTTCTCCGCGTAGGACATCTGTGACGTCATGATGACGAGCATGGTCGTTAGCTGTAACATCATTAGGGACTTCATCCTGATAGCGCAGGAAAACCTCTCAAGCCTGGAACACAAGGTACAGGTGGGTGTGATGACACTGCGTACAAGCAAAACAAACCGTGCATTTATGTTTGTATTGCAGAGCAGTTTGAGGAGAACTCCTCCCTCCTCTCTCTCTCTCTGTCGTGAGTTCGATTCCCGATTGTAGCCAACTAATTGTGCTGGCTTTTTCTTGTTGTCCCGTCTTTGATATCACTCATATGTGGTGGAAAAAGGACGTGAAACCCTCACCGACCCTCCCTTCCCCCCTCTCTCTCTCTCTCTCTCTCTCTCTCTCTCTCTCTCACACACACACACCACACACACACACACACACACACACACACACAAGAGGGAGGCAGGCCGATATGCTCATCTAACATTTTTCCCATCTGTGTTTTTTTTTTCATGCGTAAGTGAAACTTTCTATCCTCCATTGTAAAACTTTATTTAATACGTAGCTACTGTACGATGCGTTTATGGTGAATACCGAGCACTCACTCTGCTGCTGATCATGTCTAGGTCTTGCAGAAATTTGATTTGCTGATAACGCTTATTCAGGGGTGATTGAGGTTTCTCAACATGTGCAGGACTTTCTAGTTCAAGATACGATAGGGACAAAGAACATTGAATAGTGGGGTCACTCCACTCGCCAAGCGACATGCTGAAGGCGATAAGACTGTTTCGGCATGGCTGGTAGGATAAAACACACACGCATGTACATGAATTGCAGAGAAGGCGGGGTACTGTGTAGGCCATGTACAGTATACAATCATGTCACGAGGCCCGCACGTTAGGCCTATTATATACGTAACTGACCTTACCAAGACAAAAATCAGCAGGTATACTAGTGTTACTAGTACAAACAAAACAAATCTGCTGGCTATATGTGCATGTTCATTTCACACACACACACTGACTTCAAGCAAACAGGAACTAAATTTATTATTGACTGGGACATGCTGGCGACCCAGCCATCTCAGATTTTAAATCGACACCCACGTAACATGGTGACTTCCATGGACGTTTTGTGGTCGTGGAACTGACCACATCACATTGACAACTGACCTCCTGCAGTAACTGAGCAGTCACCTGACCAGTCTCAGTCACTCACAGGAGCACGGTTTGCAACAATACGACATGGCCCAGCGAACTGCCCCGCGTCAGAAGCATTCCATGGTGCAGGCAATAGACGGTCATTATCTACACACTCTGTAAGACGTAAACAGGCAATCTCACCTTTCCACACAACCTCAAAATGACGTAATGTTAACGCACTGCTGGCCCTGTTAATACCACCGAAGGCTGAGAGTGGGCGGCTGGGCATGCGAAATGAAACACTGAGCACAAACGCCACCTGCCTGTGGATGCGATGGAAGTATTTGCGTGTTGTTTGCCGTCTCTTTTACTTTCTATACACACTCCCTCTCCTCTCCCTCTCCCTCTCAGGCCGTTTGTAGCTTGACCTACCCTTGTCAACCGCCGGTGTAACGCACTTTGTCCCGTGTGTGACAGTGGTTGCGTGTACCTGTAGTGTGTGCGTGTGTGCGTGTTTCCTCTTCCGTTGTCGGGCGAGTACTTGAGCGTGGAGCGGGCCAGTTCAAAGCCTTTGATACGGTTATCTCTCCAGGCGGGTAGGGTGAGAGGGTATAGGGTATCGCAATTCACCCCACACTTCCCTCATCCACCCCATCCTACTGGTCCAGCCTCCACCTTTCTAGCTTTTTTTCCATGTGGCCTCAAACATGGTCCAACTTATCTCAAAACCGGCCGAAAAAAGAAATGGGCAGTATTCAGTTAGGGATGTCTCATGCTTGTGTAGTTCTCGTTGCAGTGCTTCAGTGTTTCCATGTATCTACAGCCAAGACGCAAAACGACAAAAGTGTTGGGTAATGTTCGGGCATGCATCCTAACATGAATGCACCCCTCTCTCAACCCATCTTCCCGACATAATGCCTTTTGCGACAATGTCGAGTGTTTTATCCCGGTGCAATGAAAGAACACAGTACAAAGTAAGCGCACACAGAAAAGATAGGACCTACTGCGTTTTGCTATTGGCACGGCAGAACTGAATTAATTTTATTCTCTCCCTGTCCTCATAGTGTTTACGTCAGTTCATGTGGGTGGTGGTTGAAAATATGGGACTGGGATTGATTTAATGTATGTAAACCAATATGTAAAACCAATATGTAAAACCAATATGTAAAACCAATATGTAAAACCAATATGTAAAACCAATATGTACAACTGACAAAGGGCAGGTTTCTAGATGACATGTTTGGCGAAGTTTTCTGTACAGGTTTTCAAGAGTGTGTGTTGGCAGCAGTGGTGAGAGAGAAGAGTGGCTGAGGAAAGAAAAGTGAGGCCGGGGTGTGTGTCGTCACACAGGCGAAATACAGGGACTTGACCTATGTATGTGTTTATACTGTACATTTTGTCTGTGTAAGAGCTAGACCGGTGTCTTTCAACAGGGAAGCTACGAATCAGTGGCCCAACATAGTAGGTTATGCAAACATTCATTATTATTTTTTTCCAAAATGGCCGTTAGTTCTGTGCAGTCATTTGTCAGTGTGGTCCTACTGAACACGTTTCGGAACGAGTCTTATTTCGTACGGTCATGCCCCAGCCCCCACCCTTACCCCGCTCCCCCTCTTCCCGCAGTTCCCGGCTATGATTATAAATTAAAAAATGCGATGAAAGCAAACCGATAAATGTTATTGAAACTGCAGTGTCCCCCCGTCCTCTCTCTTTCGTTCTTTTCATTTTCTCGAGTCCCCCGTTTGTGCTTACCACTGACTTTGTAGACTATTGTATTTGGCAAGCCGTCAACACTTGTTTGTGTCACCGTGGTTTGTATGGCTCGATGTGCACGCCTTGCCGTTGAGACGTACCCGCAGTATTATGCAATAGTGCAGATACCCTGTACAATAAGTTATGTGTGTGTGCGGGAGAAAGCCATTCCACCTGAACATGGAATTCTGTCACTTGCTGACCCTACTGAGGAACATAAATTGTGGTCCTAACCATGGTTGCGTCCTGCCCGCTTGGCTGACCCATTTAGCTACACAGGATAACCCTTGACAGAAGTTCGGTTGAAAAGGAGTCTCTTTGGGATAGTCATTGTGGCATGTTAGACGTTATTAACACTAGGCTCCGGTGTAGGGAAGAGAGTGGGGCGGTAAGTCCGAGACTGGCTGGATTAAGCTGAGACTGTTCCATATCAAAGATAAAGTCCTATCGATTGGCCAGGTGATGAATGTGTTTGAGTGTCTGTGTAGACATGTATGCGATCTTAGTTAAGATTCTAACAACCCATGGAACTTTACGTTCCATTCAAGGGCAAATAACAGGGGCAGATTTTTTCGGGGTGGGGTGGGGGTGGGGTGTTCCTGGGGTTCCGGACCCCCCCCCCCCCAAAAAAAAAAATTAAAATTAAAAATGAATAAATAAATAAAATAAATAAAAATAAAATAAATAAAAAGAAAAAAAAAGATCTGCTGAAGAAGATTGGTTGATTCTTAATGGGGTGAACTTTCCCACCATGCCGTCCCCCCCCCCCAAAAAAAAAGGCCCCACCCCACCCCCCTTTAACACTAACTGATCCGCCCCTGAATAAAACAAATTTAATGAAAATAATGACCGAGATCCTAGAAACTGCGCAGGAGACCAACACTGTTTTGAGAAAGATCTGGCAGATCATCAGAAGGTTTGACCCAAGCAGATTTCTTGATAACAAAATGTCAGATAAGACGTTTCAATGTCAGTAATTTCAACTGCTCGCAGCAACAACTGAAAGCATTTCTTCCGGGAAAAGAATGCTGTGGGAAGAATGTGTCGCTATGCTTCGTCTGCTCTGTTCCAGCTCAGCAGTCTGAACAGATTGGTGAGCTGGAACACAGCAGACAAAACATTGCGACACATTTTGCTCACAGCATTCTGTCTTCCTGGTCAGATTGACCTGAGTCGGATCAACGACAAGTCACGTGATATTCAGCGATTCCCTGTTGGGTAGCCTGTTGGGTATTTTTGTGAATTCGAAGTTTGACCCTTATTCGCCTTGATAAATTACACAGCAGACTTGGAGCACAAGTAAACCTTTGGTACAGTTATAACCACACTGTTTGGTCGGTTATTTTATTCCATTTTATTTTACTTAATTATTTACTTTTATTTTGTTGTTATTTTATTTTATTTTATTGGGGGCGACTCAGATCAGCGAGTGTGGGTATTTGGCGGCCGTGAGCTGTGACCGCCCATTGCAGTGATCAACACCGGCACTTTGACGACGACAACACCACCCGTAGTTTGATAAGAAGGATTGAAAATGTAAAATATAGCGAGCTTGACCCTACCAGGCATGCCCAAGGACCTGTCCAAGTAAGGACCCCTCATAAGTGGCAGCTGATTACTTTTGCTTGGATGTGCCATCTCGGTCTTGTTGAGCTAACAGCATTGCCTCTCACGTCAGGCACTCGACGTCATGAATATTTATTTGGTGGGGCTATCGACGGGTGGTTTCGCGGCAAGATTGACATGTATGTGTCAGTTCATGTATGGGGTTGGGGTGTTTTAAGAACGGTGGCTGGGGAGACTGGGCCTAGCCAAGTGAGATCTATGCCGGTGTGTGTGTGTGTGTGTGTGTGTGTGTGTGTGTGCCAGTGTGTGTGCCAGTGTGTGTGTGTGTGTGTGTGTGTGTGTGTGCGTGAGAGAGAGAGAGAGAGAGAGAGAGTCTTTTGTCTTTTGACTGTGTCCAAGCACACACAGAGGTACATGACAATGACGATGAATACAAAATTAAAATTTCAACCAACGAAGGCGTAGTGACAACATCAAGGGAACTATAAGATAAACTGTGTCATGTACTGGCGTTCCCTACTGCCAGCCTGATCTCAGCAACATTGGATGGATTGCGTCCCTTTAGCTGTTGACTGCGCTTACATAACGTTCTGCTGTTAATTTTTTGCGCTCCGATGCAATTCAGGGCAGGCATGGATTATGTGCTGGACTGCTGGTATAGGCTACTTCATCACTAGCTGCCCCCCTCCCTCTCTCTCACGCACGCACGCACGCACGCACGCACGCACGCACGCACACGGCGACATACGAAAAGCAAAGTACTGTTTATGTGACAAAATCATCTTACAAAACAAAACAAAAAAATGATAACATACTGACCACTACGTACATCAGTGGTACACGAAAGATTATAGTGGATAAACCAGTGAGAGAAAATGGAATATGGGTTGCACCACACCGGGTCCGGCTTGGCTGCAGTGTGCCGTGCATTGGCTCCTGACGTCTACTGTAAACATTGAGTTGAGCACAATTTTCTTATGAAACTCAGTTTCTGATTATCTTTTTTTTGTGTAAGGTCTAAGAGATCGAGGTTCTCCAGGTATCCCTTGGTCCGAACTCCTTCCCATCCAATCCAAGCCCGCCTCTTCCGCCCTCTCTAACCCCTTTGATGCCCATAATCCCGCTTCCTCTTTTCATTAGTGAAAACCTTTGTGTACAAAGAAACGAGAAACGCCAAATACACATATGATTCATAGTGATCATCTTAACAATGGCTTTGTTGGGTTTTTAACATTTAAAAAAAAAAAGAAGATCCAGTAGTAATATTAAAGAAATGATAATACTTGTCAGCACTACTTTGTACCTACCCAATTTTTCTTATGAATATTTTTCCAAATGAGCAACCAAGAGGACGCCACAAGAAAGAACAACCCAAGAACTTTTTGCAAACATTTCTATTACATCATTTATAAGCCTTATCTCCCTTGCACGCCGTTCCCTTCTCCCTATGCTTATTTCAAAAGGTTGTAGCGTTTGAGTTTGTTTTGTTATTCTAACAACTAAAATCTACATTAATTTTGGCGTGTCGTGTTTCGTCGCATTCACAGTATGAGAGACAAAATGTGAATACACACATCACAGACGATATGAGCACATTTATGACCACAGTCTACTTGTGGTTGTGATATGATGTAGCAAACATATAGGTAAAGCACCATACAGTTACACTGCGTCGACGTGAAAATGCATTCATTTACAAGTCATTCAGCCAAGACAATCTTAAATACGAGATTATCTAATGCATAACAAAATATAATCAATACATGGAACTTAAAATGCCTCTGATTAAACTAAGTTTTAGAAAAGTTTAAAAAAACACTTTGAACATAATGGCGCCAAAAAGGCGACGGTTAAGTCTTGGCGATGTGATGAACAAAGAGAACTATCTGTAGAAAACCAGTACATGTAGCATATTTCTGTCATGTTAATGTTACTGTTTTCATCGAATGTATCGTTCTCAACTGAATCAGTGATCGCCTTGCTACACGGAAATGAGTGTCTATTGTTCAAATCATCAGTATTTACGGCGACAGAAGGATTTCATCGATGGACAAGTTGGAAACACCGAAAACCCTCAGCTACGTTGTTCCGTGCTACATGTACAGTCATTATACAGTGAGATAATCTCAACGTCCAGTATGCGAAACCCGTTAGGGCACTGCTAAATCTCTTTGGCATTTCTCTGATCCGGCCGCTTGGTCACACTGAATGCAATTATTTGTCAGTTAAGTTCCGATCACAACCATGATTACTTTTGACAGCTGAAGGAGTCTGAATGTGATTTCTGTCCCATTTTTCTGTTACAGACAACAAAGAGCACCAGTGAAGCATATTGCTACTAATCAGCTTTACTCACCTGGTTCGACACAGAGAATTAACACTAATTTCCGGCACCCCGCCTCTCTAAATCAGGCGTAATGATCCACATGCAACTGGCCTTGTTCATACTCCTCATATAGTATACGTGTCTACCCCCCCCCCTCTCCTCCACCCCACCCCCCACCACACCACTTCCATACAGGTTTTATTTCTCTGTCCTCAGCATCACAGTTTAGTGTTTCTCTCCTCATTTTCATATGCTACATTGACATTGCCGGAGAGTTCAGTTCCGCCATTGCTCGGTCCGTTACTCTCCAGGTGGCGCTGGTGTTTGAAGGCCTCTTCACGTTGAGCATACTTCCTTTGCTTGTCCTCATGGGTCTGCCATTGAAAAAGATTCCGAAAATGCGTGAAAACAGAGTGGATTGCAGTGCTCTGTTTATTGTGAATTTGCAGGAGATGTATTTTATAGTACATACGGAGGAAGGGTATAGAGACGCTTGTGGATGGACTCTGGCTATCACAGTTGTAGAGCGAAAAGGAACTCATTTCTCTCAGAAGGTCGTGTAAGTTATATTTGATGTAAGTTCAGAAACAGGATTATTTCTGGCGTAATTTGTAAGTGTAAGTCCATTCAATCACCTTGAAAATTAATGATGTGCAACATTATGGAAAATAACAATGCGTGCATGTGAAACTTGCAAAATGGGATCGAGCAGGGGGAGGCAAGAGCCCTAACACAAACTGAAGCGATAAAGTGAGTTAAATCAGCCGACCTGGAATCGGAACTTGTAGACGAAGCATACGGTGACGAGCGGCACAAAGAGAGCGACAGCGGCCAGTCCCCCCACCATCAAGTTGTAGCGGTACTCATCAAACGGGTCACGGTATTTGTGACCTCCGATGTTCAGCCCGCGCAGCAGTCGGCCTCGGTATTCGCGTTGTGCCATGTTATAGCTGCAATAAAAAAAATATATAAAAAAACAATCAAGAACTCATTGTGATGGTGATGTGTGCCAACTGTATTGTCAGGCTAGAAGACATGACTGAATTGTGTCAATAAATATGATTTTCGCGGATCTGCTTGAAAACAACACCATACAGATGAAGTAAGAAAACATGTGTACAGCATGCCTGACTACTACGGTGAGCTGAGTTGAGCACAGAATACCAAGATATTACAGGCGGATGTATATAATCTAAAGTAAGAATTCTCACTTTAAAATTCAGGTACTCAACCCCGACCATTCCAAAACGGGGACGGACCGCGTAAAGCGGCATTCATAAAGCTACACCTACGTCATGTCACGACCGGAAAGCAACTTGCCTGATGAGTTAGTATGACAGAATAAATCTTTATGAGTACACACGATGTCAGGCAGGGTAACGTAAAGAAGCCACTGTTACTGATCAAGAACTCACGTCTGATAGACATGACACATGTAGACCCCTTTGTCCATCTCCTGCACGTTCTTGATGGTGAGATGCATGTTGATGACCGTGTCCCCGTTACTCAGCATGTACTTCTCCGTTCCACGGTCCATCAAGGCCCCGTCAGGCAGCTCCCACCTGTAGTACACAGTACAGTAAATAGTGCACAGCAAACGTTCACTGAGAAGAATGACACTTTATGTGGACTATTGCCTTCAAGAGGGTGGGACCTCCCACCCTTACCCCCACCCCCCCCTACCCACATGCCCGAAATTTCAAGTCCCTGATATTCCACTCTTTTGAGAGGGGAATGGCCGATGGAAGAAGTTCAGGAAAGGACGATAATTTACTTTCGGGTTTTTCCCTCAACTGTTCATTCAGGTCTAATAATTTCTGTTCACGGCACTCCCGTTGAAACTGTTGTTGAACATAATGACAAGTACCAGTGGCAAGATCATAGGATGTATCACGTACTGGAATGTCACTTCAGGCGTAAGGACACAAAATGACAGTGGTACCCTGTTTGGCAAGCGTGCTAGTCTGTTGTGATTCTTGTTGTCATGAAAAAGCGTGCTTTTCATGATTTTTGTGTTATGTGGGTCAAGGTGCATGGCAGGCGGTCACAAACAGAGGCAAGCTGCCAGTGATGCTGGGACTTTTTGCACAGAGGTGAGACACAAGTGAGGCAAACGTATTTGTGTGAACTGCCTTTCTGGCCTAAAGAGAAAGTAGACGTGCATTACTCCAGTGAGGCCTGAGCGGAAAGGAGATACATTGTATTCGATTTTTTTTTTAAACTCCTGTCAGGTGCATGCCTTTGAATGGTCTCTTCAAGGTAGTAACTGTTTCTAGACTGTATGCCTGAGGCTAATAGGGAATATATAGGCATTTTAGGCCCTGTGTATTTGTGTCCTTCACCCATCAGTGTTAATGTGAACAACAGTTAGAATGTGCAGAGAGAGAGGCGCAAGAAACTATCGCTCGCAACCAGTGAATGCAATGGTTACCGTACAACCGGTCAAACAAAGTCAAGCCATTAGGCGTTTTTTCCAGCTATGACGGCACTCACACAATCTACATTAGAAAAAGCGAACATTTGCAGAGGCAGTCACCAACACTCTGTGGATTGTAGACTGTGCTGTGTGCAACATTCACATACTGATCTGACTGTGACGACTACATAGGTGTAGCGGTAAGGTGGGAAGCGACTGATGGAACTTAAGCAAGAACGATAGTGATGTTGTAACTTGCAGGTGTACTGACGACCGAATAATCATGCAGTGTAGGTCTAATGTGAATATATATGTAGACTACACTGATTTGATATGCAGACAGTTTACTTGACAGCATTGTATGGGTCGGGCATGAGGCTGGTGTGGTTACAGCTCAGCGTGTAGTCCTCATCCAGGTAGGACTGAAACCCCCAGTCTGGTTCCCTGGCCTCACCACTCACACCACTCACCAGCAGCAGCACGCTTACACACAGTCTCAACATGGTGCTCACGCTCACAACCACTGAAAACAGATAATATAACCAACACGTTACGCTTACAGACACCATGCAACGACCTTCAGCAATATGTGCACTGCAGTTTGGGGGAACCCTTCTGTACAGACCGTACAGTAACTCATTACAGAGTTGGCAGGCATACAAAGATGCACAATTGTCAGGGAGGTCACTCTAAGCTGCTCTTGATTTAAATTTTAACTCTTCGTCTGCTGATAATCAGCACACACCACTTTTTTTCCCTTAACGACGCGCCATTGGTTTGGAAATAGGATGTTTTGTTTGTATTGTCGGTTGGGGTCAAGAGAAGCCTGGCATTTAGACACTAATCCGGATGGAATAACTTCTCGAATACTGTAGACACCACCCCATCTTACACATGGTGACAACACACAGAAGGCAAACCACACGTCTTTTCATTTTGTCAGTAAGGCAGGAATCTACAGCGCTATGGCTTTAAGGTACTTAGAGCTGCTTTGTCAGGCCGACATCTCATGTCTAGTGTTACAGCTTGGTGCTATCACGCAGAAATGTAAGTAATCTAAGTCCGCCTGTCTGCGCCGTTCTTTAATCTCAACTTAATCACAATGGCGCGGAAATTCATCATCGCTTTTTCTTTAGTTTTGTTGCGAACAGCGGTGCAGTCGTCATAATTCTTTTACTTTTTATTTTATTTGATATCCAGTTTTTATTCGCATTCAGCCGCGTCAGTTTTCAAATTTACCCAACACTGATACCGCATGGTCTGAATCATTGTGAGCATTCAAAACATTACAACAGAAACAACCGATCCACAATCATAAGTAGAGTGTGTGTGTGTGTGTGTGTGTGTGTGTGTATGTGTGTGTGTGTGTGTGTGTGTGTGTGTGTGTGTGTGTGTGTGTAGCGGTTGGGGGAGCGTAACTACCCCTACACCCCAATGGTTAACTGTTTTCAATGTTGTTTCCTTACCCCCCCCCCCCCCTCCCTCCCCTTCACCCCCGCACTCCTTCGCTCAGCTCGCTCCCCTTCACCTCCCGTCTTTGGTGTCAGTATCGCGCACTGGACCTTGAAGAACACCTGTTTGCGTTATGTGAAGCAAGCTTTTGTTGTACACGATATTGTCTGGCCTTTACAGTTTGACACTATACACCCATCCACCATTGCCTGCATTGTGTACGTTAGGATATATGCCCTCACTACCACATTTATGAAACAGAAACTAAGTGAGGATTAATGCGGCTGAATGAAAATAAATGCTTCAAAGAAAATAAAACGGTCAATGCCAATGAGAAACAGAAAAACGGTACTGATATCGATAGCAATAACTGTTTTTAAATGTATGTGGTTTGGTATGTATCAATCAAAATGCAGACATTAGCAACCCAGCGAACCTGATCAAATGGCTAAGAGTATTCCAAGTATTCTGAGTTACTGTTTCAACAGCAAGTGTTCTTTTTCTGGTGCTTACAGGATAAGGTGAAGGGTGGATGCATCTCAACCTTACTGTGAACAGCACGGGAATTCTACAGACTGCCGCACTGCAGCATCATTATGGCATTGTTTAACTGGACCTCTCCACTGGCATTCTGAGTCAATTTGGTGAACGTGCTCCCCCCCCCCCCCCGCCTCTCTCTCTCTCTCTCTCTCTCTCTCTCCGGCCCTGGCTGACTGAACGAGCCACAAATCCCAGCCAGCAAATCAACTATAAATGCTGTCCCCAACACAGCGGCTGTCCCTATTGAGGTAAGAGAGGTGAGGATTTGTCTCCTTTGAACGCCTGACAGCGTAGCTCTGAAAGCCTCCAGCACAATGGCCCCCATAAAATGTACTACAGATGAACACGATACTTTGCACAGCCCCGCTTTTCAATCTATAGAAACTAACACCCGTCATGCATGGGCAACTTCAGAACTGTGGCTATACTAACCGTGATCCTATGTAGCATCATAAATCCTGTCATGGTATCAAGTGATACCATTCGTTCTGGTTCATGTACTTTCAACTGGGCCACTTACAAAACTTGAATGTGTGGTTATATATATATATACGAGGGCCACTCATTATATTTTGCAACCTGGCTTTTCAAGACCACTTACAACCAGTCTGTCTACTCAAGGTTTTGGAAGAACCTCCTATCAGCCTGTACACAATTGCCATCCCCTCAAACCAGCTGATCATGACACCCGACCACGCTGACTGGGGTAGGTCCAAAATGACACCCTCGAACAATGCTCGGGCATCTTCTGCGCTCCGAAACTGCTTTCCCTTCAACTGCCTCTTGACGGAAGGAAGCAAAAAACAGTCACAGGGGGATAAGCCAGGGGAATATGGTGGGTGGGTAACCAGCTGAACATTATTTTCGGCTAGACAGTCCAGAGTTGCAGCTACTTTGTGGGAACTGGCACTTTCATGATGAAGCAACAGACCACGGACACCCGCTAGGGGACGCTGTTTGCACCATGCCTGGAAGACTTCAGGCAAACAGTGGTTAACATACCAGTCAGCCGTAACCGTCTTTCTGTCCTTAAGCAGTATGGTGGCAAAGTGGCCAGATTTCGCAAAGAAACAGGCTATCATTTGTTTGGAAGCAGTTCTGTTTCGTCTGAAGTTCACATGTGGGTTCTCACCTGGGAAGACCCACATCGCCGACTGTTGCTTCGTTTCGGGGTCGTATTGGTATACCCAGGTTTCGTCTCCTGTTACGATGTCCCATACCCGAGGGGGCCTTCCTCCGTCAAATTTTCTTAGCATGTGGGTGCACCAGTTCACCCTACCCCGATTCTTCTCTTCAGTCAGGTTGTAGGGCACCCAACGGGTACAACGTTTCCCTATGCCAAGGCAGTCGTGAAGGATGCAAATGAGATTTACCGATGAAATCTTCATGATATCCTGTGTCAGAGCCTACATCATTTTTGGGTCCATCTTAATCAGGGATTCTACCCTAGAGACGTTTGCTGGGGTAACGGTCGTTGCCATTCGACCACAACGGTCATCGTCTTCAACTGTTGTCTGGCCAGACGTGAACCGTCGGAACCACCTAAAACCAGTGGCTTTGGGCGGAGATTTAAGTGTTTTAAACTTTGAAAACAGCCCTGAAAAGATTTTCCCCGGCAGTATTCACAACACATCATGCCTCGAAAATCCCTTCCAGAAAGGTCAACATTGCTGCCAAAAGACCCGTCACCCTTACCGGACATTTTGTCGCATGGAATATAAACGGTTGTATGGAATCAAGTAATTTTTGTTTTCATGAGTATTATGAAACTAGTCTACGATGTGATGTAAACAGAAAAGTAGTGACGTCATTAGTTTGTCCAGGTTGCAAAACATAATGAGAGGCCCTCGTATACGTGTATGGTCCATTTAAATGCGCTTTCAACGATTATAAACATCAGCTGCTAATGTGAGGTCCACAATGTTGACCACACCATAACTACATCACATGCTCATCACAAAATGTCTCTTGATCGCATTTTCACTAAACAATGTCTGAACAGCATACACCATAGTACACTCTGTAAACTCACACAAACCTTAAACCGTCCTCCTGCATCATTCTTATCCAGAATTATCCAGAAATATGCATGATCTCAAAATTGTTGTCATCCGTTGTGGATGCGGATTTTGATGTTTCTTATGTTTGTGTGTGGAATCAGTGATGAGAGTTATGCCACCAAACTGAACTGAGAAAAAAATCCTTGAGTTTCAAAAACGTGTTTCATTGTTGTTTGCTACTGCAAAACACGTAGGAACACTGAGATGGCCATTAAATCGTGAAGGTAACCCAGATAAGCCTTGGGATTCACGGAATGACTAGCTGGACATGCAGGGCTCGTGTCCATTGCCAACTGTATTTCAGCAGTTCAATGGCGTGACTGGACCGTGACAAGGCAGTCAAGCGAGAAGAAACCTGAACTTTACGGTACGCTGACCTGACGTTCGACCAAAGCGAGGTTTCATGGATAACAGTCACCCTCGCTGGGCCTGATCGGTTTAGTGATGTCATACAGTTTGGCTTGTCAGTTGTGTCAGTCGTCCTTTCTACAAAGCTATCTAATATTAACGTGTTCTCTCCGTCTTGAAAGTCGAGTAACCTAAAAAAAAAAAAAAAAAAAACCGCGATCAAACCGAGTCTGTTCAAAATTCATCTAAATGATCAAGTATATGTGAAAAGTGTTTACAGTACAATTAACCTACGGGTGTAACCAAATGGTAACGCGTGGACGTGTGCAATACCTGACTGGGGGTAATTCTTTCTAAATACATAAATGTAGAAAAATACACGCATCTTTGAGCATAGCGGGTGAATTATTATGTCCCTGATGCATAATGACCGGTGGGCTGAGGTTTGTTACGTTTCAGGTTTGTGATATGCAAACCAGCAGTCTCTACCACCCTTCCATACCCGAATAGTGAAATAGGTCTCAACGTAAAGAATTCCACCACCCCCTCCTCCCCCCAAAAACAAACAAACAAACAAACCCAACCAACCAACCAACCAACCAAACAAACAAAAAACAAACAAAAACAAACAAAACAAGCAAACAGTAATGAAAACAACAACAACAACAGATGTCTACACATTCCGGATATCCTGACCTGCCGACATCTAAGCTGATAAAACATTGCAAGAGCACAGGAAAACAGAAATCTTCCTATTGTCAGTGTTTTGGAAACTGTGTCAACTGCGGCAATTGTCTCACTGATGGGACACACACACACACACACACACACACACACACACACACACACACACGCACGCCGCACACGCACGCACACACACACACACACACACACACGCACGCACGCACGCACGCACGCACGCACACACACACACACACACACATGCTAATACGAGCCAGCAACTGTTCTTTCACATTTCTTATCATTACATTCATCACCGGTTTAATCACGACAATCATTATGTTGTTTTGTAGTAAACCAGTACTGAGGGAACAAAATGTAGCTTAGTCAGTGTGAGCAGTGGGTTGAGGGCGGCGTAATATATCTTACTACACTGGAATGGGCTTGTTCTGCGTGCACCTGTCAACTGTGCAAACATTCAACAAGTGCTTCTACTTTGTCCACAATGATCGTGTGGTGTGTTGCCAGCAGCGGCCCTTCTGCGTTCGGGGTCTTTGCTGTTCGCTTCTGTTTTGTCTGTTGTTCTGTTACGACACATTGTACACAACTGCAAACCTCTCGAAACATCATTTGTAAGACTGTCTCTCCAACTGGTTTATATTTCAGTATTCCGTCCGACGACTCAAGGTGGGAAATTATAATAAGTGAGAATTTAAGTTTGCTACATTCTCTATACGTTCGTTTTAACACAGTCATAACTCTAACCAAAGAGCTTCTACTATCTTCCTGGTGTTGAAACAAAAACTGGTTTGCAAACACTGAAGACATTCACACTAAATTGTGCGTATAGTCTTCTATTACTGGAAGGCAAACAGAGGTGTTTTGATAACTAAGTGGGTTGACCAGATAGCAAGTGTATCCTTTTGGGTCTGGTCCGAAACGACATCAAATTCAATTTGCGCAGTATTTTATTCAGCCTGGCTTGTTACAGGCAGACCTTATCTTATCAAACAGAAAAAACACTGGCAAAGGGCACACCTTATACGAAAACTCCTACACTTCATGTGCATACGGATGCAAGAATGTAACCCAGTTTTACTGACTGATCCTGTTTCAGGACAAATGTTTGAGACTATCAGTATCAACACTGAAAGACGTAGAACAGAACTATAAATTATTATTGAATGAATAAGTAACAGTGTATACATTTGTTTCAGACGAAGGCAATATAACAGATTTATTCTCCGGTTTTCATGACAACTGTCGAGACAGGATCGATTGCTTGTAGTTAAAAGTACGAATTCTGTAAAAGACGCGAATTAGTGGCAAAAAGAAAACACATAGAGTTCTGAGAGTGTACACAATGCACACTAATAAGAGGTTTTCGTTGTTGGACTGAGAGGAGGACAAGTGCAGTTACAACTGCCAGCGTGAACCAACGACAACACGACCACCACTCGTGATGTGTCAAGTGTAGTTTGTGGCGGCTGAGCATACATCATTGTCATGCACTATATACGCGCGCTTCGCCCTGAGGCCGCAATGCAGTCTAAAGGCTTTCTCATCTGCCCGGAGCATGGAAGTACATACCACCCAAAGAAAATACATCTTGCTGACCAACATCATCGTTAGTACTCACGTGACAAATAATACAGGTGAAAGTTTGTCTGGCAAAGTCCTGCAGGGAAAAAGTCCAGGTGATACTAGAGCCTGTCAAGAGAAGACGCGAAAAGGTGCAGGACAGGAACAGGTTCACTCAGGTGTTACCGTGCCCAACCCCTCCACGCTTTGCGTAGCGTCGCCAACAGGTGACAGTGGGCTGGGATCGTCTCCACTACCAGCTAGTCGCTCTGTACAGCATTATAAAACGAGAGGCTAGCATAAGAAACAAGACTTCAGGGCGTTGTCAGACGTTTCTAGATCAGCTATGTACATTACATGACTTTGCAATGTGTAAATGTGTAATGCCTATGGTAAAAACAATAATGTATTGGCAAGGAATTACATTTTGTTACTTTTTGTTACAAATCACTTTTTCCTCTCAGCAAGAGTTCAGTGCCAGATGAAAACAGCAGTTTAAGGTCGTGTGTGTGTGCACGGATAAGTGGGTATTATACAGCTTTATTCAGTGTCTTTTGTCTTCAGTTTGGTCACAACGAGGGCACTCTATCGAAAGAGGCCAAGGCCGGTACACATTTTGTGTCTGTCCAGATTTGAACCTGGAACTTTCGATCTGGAGTACGAAACAGCCAACTGAGGTATTCAGTCCAACCCCGGCCAGTGCGGTGTCAGTGGACGCACCGAAGGTTCACCCTAATAATAATAATAATGAATACAGTTTATAACCCTGCCCATAGCACATAGCTGACAACAGCTGCACTGACACAGCTGATATGAGGCTCAGTGGAAAAAACACGCCACAGTGGAGAAACACAAGTTTCTTGAAATGGTGTAACGATTGCTGGAGCTGTACAGTGTTAGACCGAATGCTGTGTCATCCCGGCGTCGTCATCCCATCTTCATTGCAATCCGGCTTTCCATGCATCCCTAACTATCATCACAACAACTGCAAAGATCATCTGATGGTCGTCCCTGAAAGTCCACTTACCACACTTGGTGTACATGTAATTACCTTCCATTCAGTTCGCAAGTTTAGGAAAACTTATTCCCCCTCTCCGACGATCATTCCCCACCACCCCCTCCCACTTGTTGTCCACCCCCTCCCACTTGTTGTCCACCCCCTCCCACGTGTTGTCCACACCCTCCCACTTGTTGTCCACACCCTCCCACTTGTTGTCCACACCCTCCCACTTGTTGTCCACACCCTCCCACTTGTTGTCCACACCCTCCCACTTGTTGTCCACCCCCTCCCACTTGTTGTCCACCCCCTCCCACTTGTTGTCCACCCCCTCCCACGTGTTGTCCACACCCTCCCACTTGTTGTCCACACCCTCCCACTTGTTGTCCACACCCTCCCACTTGTTGTCCACCCCCTCCCACGTGTTGTCCACCCCCTCCCACGTGTTGTCCACACCCTCCCACTTGTTGTCCACCCCCTCCCACTTGTTGTCCACTCCCTCCCACTTGTTGTCCACCCCCTCCCACTTGTTGTCCACCCCCTCCCACTTGTTGTCCACACCCTCCCACTTGTTGTCCACCCCCTCCCACTTGTTGTCCACCCCCTCCCACTTGTTGTCCACCCCCTCCCACTTGTTGTCCACCCCCTCCCACTTGTTGTCCACACCCTCCCACTTGTTGTCCACACCCTCCCACTTGTTGTTCACCCCCTCCCACTTGTTGTCCACCCCCTCCCACTTGTTGTCCACCCCCTCCCACTTGTTGTCCACACCCTCCCACTTGTTGTCCACCCCCTCCCACTTGTTGTCCACACCCTCCCACTTGTTTTGTACCCAGTCCCATCTTGTCCCCACTTTCTTAGCGTTAAAAAACCTTTCTTTTCTCTCTTCCGCTCCTTTTCTCTTTCTCTCCTTATTCCTTGAACCCCGAGCATTCATCGTAGGCCACACTGAGGTTTTCCAATGCAAGCTAGAATTGACCAATCACTGACTCACTCACTGTTTACGTCAGTCTACACTGTCCAGCTGATCTTGCCGATTGCGCGTCAGTTTACAGAAGTACTTTCCGCGGACATCGGTGAAAGCGTGTAACATACCCCGGTAAAAGTTGGGCGCGGAGTTCGCTGACATCACACGGTTAGAAAGGAGCGAGAAGTAAACAAACGACATGGTTTCTGTCTCTACACACGGACGGAAGTGACGTGTACACAACAGGAACTGGAGGTACATTTGCACGACTGATGAAAGTAGGCATATACGTGTACGCGTGATCTCTCGCTTCTTTTCAATAGAAAAACAAAATCGATCTGCTGTACTGACTATGCCGGTCTACGTGGAGCGACACTCACTGAAAGGATGTACTTAAAGCGGCAACTGAGGCTAGCTAGCATTCCGGTACTGTCCGGCGGGGCAGTCTGCATGTAGTGAATCTGCGTGGGATATGATGGTCAATCAGTCAATGAATTTGATGAATTTGAACGGTGGTGTTGATACAGACTGAACTGTAAGAATTTCACACAACTTCATGCAAGCAGTCTCATAACAATTATTTGTTCTTATCTACAAAGGAGGCCCAAAAGCCACAGTCAAATGAATTAGACTATGTAACAATTGAAAACTGAGAAGCAGCTACTTCAAGTATTCAATGCAAACACGTGACGCCCGGCTGCAGCTCGAGCCTGAAGCCTAGTTGTGGATCTCTAATACTGATTCTGTATTGGGTGGCAAAAGCTAACTTCACTGAGCAGAGACCCAAAGTCTGTGGAACGCTGTAGCCTCAGTCCGCTCAGTACAGGCTCACCACTGGCACGTTCCGGTCATCGGACAACACTCCCCAGCTCGACTGACTGCTTCAATGAGTCCGAATAAAATCTGTTTACTACAAGCGTCAATAATAGGGTCGCCGTCTAATCCCTCGTTCAGTCCACACTGAGCTTATACAAGTTTTTGTTGTCTTGTGTGTCACCTCACCCCCTTTGTCGGGGCCGGGTAAGGGCCATGGCCAGGTCTATCAGTCTGCTAACGCAATCATAGTGCTGATTGATGCTGACGCATACTCAAAGTATTAGTGTTCAAGTTGTCAACAATTCAGAAAATAGTTACAATGATTTTCAAGTTCGGGTTTTTTTTTCTTTTTTTTTTTCAAGTTGCTCGTGGGTGGGGGTTAGGGAGGGTTTGTGCACAATTCAGTTTGTCGTCATGGTTGGTTCTTTCACAGTTTGATTTTGTTGTTCCGGCGACTCATCGGCCACTGAGTGTTTCAAGTTCGACGTCAATGTTCATGTCAAGATTCGAAATGTTTCCTTTTGCCTCTTTTGGGGTATGGAAGATCCTGACAAAAGACAAAACAAAACAAACAAAAGCAACAACAACAATAAAAAACAAAAACAAAAAACAAATAAATATATAAATGAATAAATAAAATAAGATAAATAAATGAAAAATTAAACATACACAGTTCCCAAGGACAAAATATGACAAATTATCAGTGTATACATATACTGAGTGATTTACAGCCGGTGTGCGCCGGTTACACTGACTGCCGTGAGTGGCACACCGCACTCACTTCAGTGAAAGCGTTTCAGTGACTGACCATACGACCAGTAAAGTTAAGTTCGCAACAGCTTTCGCGCGCGCGCGCGCGCACGCACGCACGCACACACACACACACACACACACACACACACACACACACACACACACACACACACACACACACCAGCGCACACCATGACTGTGACTCAGTGTCATGCACACTCAGTGCCGGCCGGACTGGCTGACTCAGTGCACTGACCGGCACGGCGGCGACTCATTGGTAGAGGTGCACGATTTCAAAGGAATACTGATACGATATATCGATACGGTTTCCACATATCGATATATCGAGTACCCAAAAGTAACACTAGCAGAGCGAAACAGAAGGTGGTTGCGAACATGTCTCGCTTTCAAGTTCCTCTACTGGGAAGATTGGCATAGATGTACCTGACCGTTCCCCCCCACAAGTGTCTCCTCTGAACGAGTCTTCCCTACAGCAGGAGACATTGTGACCGCCCAGAGGGCCAACCTGAAGCCGAAGCAAGTTGATCAACTGATCTTCCTGAAAAAGAATATGAAGTAACTGACATGCCATGATCAGTTGATTAACTTGCTTCGGTTTCAAGTTAGGTCTATTGTTTCCTTGTTTAAGTTTCAATAAATCACATTTCTCATGGGATAAGACAGTCAGGAGACAATAGCAATGAGGCGACTGCAAAACTGTTTTGAACTGTTTACACATCTGGGGGGGGGGGGGGAGAAACAAGAAGAGAATCACTCCATACATTTATCTTTTTTTTCCGTTTGTTTGTTTATTCATGACCCACTTTACTCTCTATATGTTTCATAAAAAAGAAACTCATTTTCAATGGCGGTTTATTTCTCACTTTAAGTTTTGTCTGAAAGTTGAGCAGCTGCTGTCGAGAAGACATGATGATCGAGGGCGTTGCTTTGCGGACTGCCTCCGCCTTTTTGAGTTTTATAACGTACAAACATACGTACAAAATAAACGTTTTTATTTCAAGGGTTAACCAAAGAGTCTGTCTTTCTCAGTGTATGTCCGTTCTGTCTGTCAGTCCGTCTCTCTCTCTCTCTCTCTCTCTCTCTCTCTTTCTCTCTCTCTGCATGGTGTGACTGTGTAGGCACTGATTCACATTTTTGTGACTGTGCACTAAAATTGATCACTTGGTGGAAACTTTTGCAGATGCCGATATATCGATTAAAAATATCGATACAAAACAAAAATATCGCGATAATATCGATACGACTTTTCGTATCGATATGCATCTCTACTCATTGGCGCCGGGACCGCCGGGCCGGCATCACCCCGGCCGCCAGTGTTATGTATGTCTCTGGTGAAACTGAGCCAGGGATAATGTCAGGGCCAAGGAAACCCTCCCCCTGATTCCTCTGTGACCACGGGCATGTCGATTCCTTTTTGTTTTGTTTTTAAACTAAAACCCTCTTTTGCACGCTCCTGCTCATCGTTTGCTGTGGCAGTCCACACCTTACGTTGATGCTATCTTATGCATTTTGCGGTGAATCGACGAACCCCTTGAGCTCTCCTGCGTTTGTACACACGATTGCGGGAACTTCAAACATCCATGTCAACGTGCGGCTTGTGTAAGTGTACAAACGTTTCCTGTGAAAATAATGAGACTTATACAGAGTTAATATAATAATTCGAGCTACAACTCATTATTTTACCAGCTCCTGGGCTAAGCCGTATTACTACCGTCAACTGATTTTGCCGAACAAACTTCAGCGGAACCTAAGCTGGCCGGGATCAATGCAACTGCCGTACGGTAACTGCCGTCTGCTGTTCGGTTTGTAGGATGAACACTGCAACAGTGTATTCATCCAGTGAAAATCTTTCCTTCGAAATACGCTCTGGCTGCTGTTTATCTCCCTCATTTAGCAATGCACTTGCCGAGGAGTTATCAGTTAGCCCCGTTTGCTGAGTGAATTTCTTGAAGAAGGGTTTGGCTTCTCATGGGTTCACGCAGTGGTTCTTTCCTTCCTTCGCCATTCTGCTGTAGCATTCTTTGTGTACATATATATATATATGAAGGGAATTGTAGCATTTTTGAGTTTTTGTTTTTTTGTGTTTTTTTTAAAACATGCATATCGATGGTTCATCAAGAGGGATAGATGTATTCGTATTTATCCATAATCTATAGTATAATTTATCCATTATAACTCTATAATCATATATATATATATATATATATATATAGATATGACAGCTCATTCCTATTTCTACTTAACTTCATTTCTACAGATGATGGTGACAGTTTTGATGACATTGACAGCAATTGTGATACACCCTACCAGGAGCAATGAGCCAAGAGGCAGCACAGGCTTTGCTTCAGAATATTTACACTTTTGTTCGCATTGCTGATCAGGCAGCGTTGACCACAGTAGGATCATGGGATGTCCAGTCCTTGCACAATGCTCTTCAGTGGGCAGCATACTGCCAACAGGTTAATCCACTTTGAAGTTTACATTTTTTTCTTTTCAGGACAGAATGAATTGTACAGTCAGTACTGATGAAACTGGTGATATTTTAAATCAAAATGAACTTGGACTTGTTCATGTTCACTTGTCTTAGTTGAATGCTGGACTTGCCTGTGATTCGGTATCTGGGTATGAATTGAGAACCGCTGCATCTGTTTTTAGAACACAGAAGTAAAACGATGAATACTTGTAATTGTATAGTATTAGCATTCATACAACTTATACATTGTGCACATCAACGTGTTTACAAAGGTCAGTTGTCTTCATGGATAGATCTGTGAATGCTGACAGATTGCAGCCCAAGTGACTGGAAGGAAACTGGAGCCTTTGCTTGAAGGCCGTCTTGAAGAGATGTCCCAACTGCTAGGCCGTCCTCAAACCCAGCAGCTCACTATTGGGTTTCTCAGCAAGGCAGTGGACACTTTAGTGGAGGTAGATAATAGCTGAACTATTCAGGTTAAATTAGTGGATGCAGCTGTTTCACAGTGAGGAGCTACATCTCCTTTTTAGAGCATGTTTAGCAATTCAAGTGACACACACAAAAGAAGTAACGTATAACAGGTATGGGATGAACACGTTATATGAAAAGGATGTAAGCGGATCAAGTGCATTGTATAAGATCAGAGTGCTTATCAGCTTGTTGGTCAAAGCAGGAATGAGGATGATCTAAATTTCTACTCTGACTGGTTACAACTTTTTCAAGCACCACAAAAATGCAAAGTACAAGAAAAATTGAATCATAAACTCATAGAACTTAGAAGATACACCTGCCTTTAAATCTTGGGCCCATTGTGCAACCATTGCCTCTTTTGAACGAAGTACAAATGTGTTGCAGAGACTCGTTCACAACCCCCATCTTCCTGACTATCTGTTGCAAGATCTGACACACACTGTGGAGACAAAGTGTACTTCACATGTATCCACACTGCAGGTATAAAGCAACCTTGTCAAATTGAGATTGCTATGTCATCATCAGAATCATTGCAAGTTCAAGTCATACTTAGTGCCTGCATAGCAGAAACTTCTTTTGACTGTCATGCACAAAACGTGGAAGAACAAACAGACAATTTATATTGGCAAACAAAATCGGTCATGAATGCATGTACTAGTCATAACACTACAGAGTTCACACATCTCCTGATTCTGTGTTCAAATTTTGATGGACAGAGGGACAAAGGAATTTCTGAATCTACTACATTTGTGTGGTTTTTTTTTGGACAGTATAAACTGTATGATTGAAAATTAAATATTTAAATTCAATAATTTTACATGAACTTTATTACTTTCTTCTACTTGATGATGTCATGAAGATCTCATCACAAATATTAGAAATTGTATAAGATTGATACTAATATCACAGCTGTTCAGCTTTGCTTTTGTGTTTTCAGCGTAATTTGGCTGCAGCAAAGTGCAAGTTACATTTCCAAGCCACTGTCACTTCACAAATTAAAGAGCTGGGACTGTTGCTAGCGTCAGGAAGAAGCGAGGCAGATTTCCCCCAAAACAATGCAAGTGTCATCACCTGCGTTCGATTGTTTTTGGAGCAGCTGACGCTGTGGTTTGAAATGGAACAAGACCCTGACAGGTGCTGAACAGTGTGATTCACATGATGAAACTATAGTGCATTTGGTAATCCAGTTGCCAAAGTTTTTTTGGAATATTCTTGTTAAAACTGTGATTTTTTGCATACATGTATTTACTGGATATAGATGTTTGAAAACTTGTGACCTAACTTTTTAGTTTTATCAAATATGGATATGATACGGATGTAGCTAACGATCGCAGCATGTGAAAATTTGGGCAAAAATGTGAGGTTGAAAAAAAAAAATGAAGTATTGAAATGAGCCAAAAATGTACTCTCCGAGAAGAAAAATCTTCTTTGTTCAACTGTTTTTGGCTCCCTTGTGTAACAATGGGAGTCTATGTTTTAACCCTCCGTCGTCTGTCTGTCTGTCTGTGTGTGTGTGTGTGTGTGTGTGTGTGTGTGTGTGTGTGTGTGTGTGTGTGTGTGTGTGTGTCCAGAAAACTTTAACGTTGTCATTTTCTCAGAATCTACAAACAGCAGGGACACCAAACTTGGCATGCTGATAGACAACCGCAAGACCTTTCAAAACATATCATTTTGAATGACCTTGACTCAAGGTCAAGGTCACTAAAGCTCTCTGTTTGAAAATTGTACATTGGCATTTTCTCGTAATCTACAAACACCAGAGGTTTTAGACTTTGTATGATGATAGACATCCATAAGAACTTTACAGATATACATGTGTTCAGTGGCCTTGTGTCAAGGTCAAGGCCGTACAAGCTATTTTTGTGAAACCGTAACATTGGCATTTTCTCAGAAACAACAAACAGCAGAGGTGCCAAACCTGGCGTGCTGATAGACAGTGATAAGACCTATGCACACATACCATCTTAAATGACCTTGACTCAAGGTCAAGGTCATTAAAACAGTCTGTTGGGAAATTTTACATTTGCATTTTCTCAGAATCTAGAAGGATCAGAAGCCTCAAACTATGTGTGATGATTGTCATTGGCAGCACCTTTACAGACATACCTGTGTTCAGTGACTTTTAGTCAAGGTCAAGGCCATGCAAGCCTTTTTTTTGGAAACTTTAACCTTGGCATTTTGTCCATAACAACAAACAGTAGTGGCACCAAACGAGGCATGATGATAGACAGCAATGAGACCTACCTTTCTGAATGACCTTGACTGAAGGTCAAGGTCATTAAAGCTGTCTGTTATGAATTTTAACATTACTGTTTTCGGGGGAACTACAAATACTAGAGGCATCGAACTTGGCATGATAATAGACATTGATGAGATCTCATTTGAATGACCTTGACCAAAGGTCAAGGCCATACAAACTGTTTCGGGGAAAATTGTAATATTGCCAAGGACTCAGAGCGCCAGAGACACTTTACTTGGCATGATAATGGATAGTAATAAGAGCTTTACATACATACTCTTGTGAATGACCTTGACCTGTGTCACAAGGGAGCCGTGGAGGCTTCTGCCTTTCTAGTTTCCTCTGTGTTCGTGTTAGTTCAGTGTTTCAGTGAGGTTTGTTGCTATTTTTGGATTATTGGTAACACGTAGAACTCATGTAGTTCTTTCAAATTGTTCCACTGACTAAAACTGACCTGGCGTCCCATATTTGCAGGTTTGAGAAACAGCTGAAAAATGTTGCTGTACATTTGAGTCAGCTTCCCTACGGGTGGGTGAGTATTGACTCATTATAAATTGACTGTTTATGAAGTATATATGTACACCTAAAAAATTTGAATCTGCCTTTGTGGGGGGGAGCACCCGGATGTCTCTCACTTTCGTAATAATGAGGTCATTTGATTTCCTTCCTTGATAGATGTGTCAGCATGTGTTATTTGTACAGAGTGTGCTGGTGATGTGCCTGTCAGTGAACATGAGTAAAGTGGAGATGGAACACCGTGAGGGGCTGAGGTACGTGCAGCACCTCATTGCTGCCTGGATTGTCAGCCACCACCAGATCAGCGGTCCTGCCTGGTTAGTGGGTGCTCTATGAATAGTCTAGCATTAGTTTTAGTAATACATGTAATTACTTCACTGCAAGAGAGCTGCAAATGTGTCTGTGACCAAGTTTACTCCGTCTGGCTTTCAGCTGGAACATTCTTCCGGTTTCTGAACTTGTCCGTGAAATATTACGTATCCATTATTTGGAGCAACAGGCATTGTTGTACTATGGTAGGTTCCAGGCTTCAGCTGAAGAGCTTGAGTCGTTGAGAGTTAGATGAATCATGATCTTGGCATAGCTGAACAACAGCTTGCTTGTGATGTGTATCAATACTATCATTACTATCCATGGGGTCTACAGGGTCAAACACATAATAATTAGCCTTGCACAGTCTCTTTACAGTGTCTGTTATAGAGACAGATCACTGGTTCAGAATTTTCAAACCAGTTGCATCACCAAGTCACTGTCATGACATATGCATGAAATGATATAGACAGTACTAATAAATAATAATACTATTTTGCAGTCCACTGTGGCAAGTGGCACCATCTCTCCTGATGCAGGCAGCAGAGCACAACGTTCAGTTCTGTGACTGGTACCTCAGTGCCCTGGTACAGTTGACTGAATCTCTGCAGGCTGACTACACTGAATCACACTCAACACCTGTAACCTTGCACAGCCATCTCTACGGATGGAGGTCAGTGCTTCAGTGTGTTTGTGTGCCTAGATGTGAGTCTGTGTATTTAACAGGGTTCCCACGCCACTTGAGCCCTATAAATCAGAACCCTAAAATAAGGCCTCTAAAAAACCCTAAAAATCAGAGTGAGGCCTTATAAAGCAAAGCTGAGGCCTTAAAATCATAATTCAACCCTTTGAATCAAGATTGAATAGAAGGAGTTATTAGGGAATAACCTTTGTGTGTGCCAACCTTTTGCATCAAGACTGAAGGTTTGTGTGACAGCTTGAGTGAGTTGGTATGTTGTGTCACTGTTTGTAAATAAAGAAAATGACTATACAGTACTCCTCGCTTAAGGTGACCCCCCACGGGACCAAAAAATTGTGTGATCTTATCCGAGGGGCAGGCTAAACAGTCCTCTGATAAGATCAACTACCAGTTAAAAACTTGATCTTATCCGAGGAGCTCAATATTTGGCGATTATGTCATTTTTCACATTTTAGACCGAAAGACTTTCCGCCAAAATATGTAATTCACACACACACACACACACACACACACACACACACGCACGCGCAAGCACAAACGAACGCCAATGCATATTCCCCCCCCCCCCCCCCCTTTTTAATTTTTTTCCGAACCCCGTGGATCGCTCCCCCCCCCCCCCCCCCCCCCCCCCCCCCCCGCAGCCGCTGATGTCAAGCCCCCTCCAGACATCTTGCCCTTGTTACGTGGTTGAGGGATGGTTGCACTGATGTTTCGTGACCTGCAAAAGTACTTCAACTTGCCTTCCGACTAAGCCTAGAAATTAACCAGGTCTCTCGCTCTCTCCCCCTTCCCCCCTCCCTCTCTAACAACATAAGTATCACCACCACCACCATCATATCGCCACATTGCTCCCTGCATTGCAGCTCTTATCTTTTTCACAAAGATTGTACCAATTTCTAGATCTAAAAGGACCCTGAACGAAATAAGAAATCTTTTTTAAGTATACTCATCTGCGGTAAACTATCTTTATCGTCAGTTCATCAAAAACAAGCCAAGCCCCCCCCCCCCCCCCTTTCCAGTTTCCATTTTCAGTCTTTGGGTATCATCTCATGGAATAAAAATAAAAATTTGTCTGTTTCGTCTTCACATCTCAGTGCAAATCCGGGTGTTGTTTCCAAGGGAAGCCACTCTCATCACATGGATTTTATCTTAAGCGGTAGTCTTCTCCATTTGGGAACCAAAACGGGGGTGACGTAATCCGAGGTTTTCCCTTATCCGAGGTGACGCTAAGCGAGGAATTCTAAATGGTACAAAGAAGGCTTTTGGCCGGGACCAACAACCTGATTGATCTTATCAGAGGTGTGACCTTAAACGGTAGTGACATTAAGCGAGGAGTACTGTATATGTTTGTTTGACAGTGGATATTTGTCTTTGATCACACTGATCGCTTTGATGGTCCTATATCGTCAATTTTTTAGGCCTTTTTCAAGGCCTTAAAAAGGCCTTAAATTAGGTTCCACTCAGGGTGTGGGAACCCTGTTTAATCCTTGTCTTAGGATATGGAACCCAGTGCATTCTAGCTGAATACCTGAATGATACATATAGTTATACCCACATGTGGCAGTTTGTGTGTATAAATTTGTCCATTTCAGGCTTTTAGTGTCATGTTTGTTTCCATGTTACAGTTGAAAACTTTGCAGTGTGTCTGTAATGCATCTGGTCCTGAAACTTTTAAATTTTGAACACAAATCTCCACTGACTTTAGCAGCAAGATCTGAATTCAGTTAAATCAGTTGGAATGGAGAAAGTTTTAGGGGTGTGGACTGGTCCTTTGCAATGTCCACCTGAGGGTTCAAACGGAGGTGTTGGTTTTCACAATGCGGTTGGTAACTCAGTAGATGATGCCACACTGCTAACTACATACATAAGCATGTCTCCTATGCCTAATTCTCAAGTTACCTCTCCATCATCAGTTTTGTTTTTGTACATTCCAGCAACCCAAAGATGTCAAACAAGTGTGTGTTCAATGACATCCTGCAGCTGTTCAGTCAGTTGTTGAGCGCTGACAGTGCTGTGAAGAACAAAACATTGAGCATCCTGACCAGTAAAACTGCAGGATGTGCATTCAGCGTTTGGACAGACCTCACCAAGAGTCTTATCACCAAGTTCACTTAGTGTTGAGAACTGTCATTGTGCCCACTCCATGATGGTTCCCTGTTATTTTTCGTCATGAGGTTCTGCCTTGGGGTTTTCTCAGTCTGTTACAGAATCTGTGATATTCCTGAAATATAATTTGGAATAATTTTTAAGGACGTGTATATTTGATCAAAAGATCAAAATCTTTACTTTATCAATTTCTTTTTGTGCTTGTTAGCATCATTTAATCTGTGCTTGATGTTGAATTTTTAGTTCCTTTGAAAAAATACATGACATACACCATGTTGAAAGTGATGTACCATGTTTTTGTTTTGATTTTTATTTTATTTTATTTTATTTTTTTATTTTTTTTGCTTTACTACCATGTCCTATGCATCATCTTTTTATGTTCATACCTCATTCATCTATACAGAAACACACATCAGCATCCACAGTTAGGTCTGTGACATGTGAGCATCAAAATATTTTTGGAAAACATGTGCATGTGTACAGTAGTTGGCAATTGTTGACATGGCAGGAACATGAGAATTTCTTTCTAGCATCAGTGAGTGTCAGTTGAGCCTGAAGACAGAGGAAGAGTCCCTGACACAAACTTCTACAAAAGATGTTGTATAGCTTCCTGCAGGCGCAGGACAACCCAGTGGTCAAGGAGGTGATTTGAGGCATTAGTTCATGAATGTGCAAACTTGTGAAATATTTGCAGCGTTGTGAATTCATTGGCTGTTTAGTTTAGCATCAGGTCATTGAACGAACATTAATTTTATGAACCGACTAGTTGAGGTGACCGACTTTACCTTGGGCTGATGATGTGATGTGTGTAGTGAGTGTTTTCTGTTTCCCTGGTTTGGCAATGTGTTATGGAGTATGCAGTACATGTATATGCAACTTCAATGTTCCGTTCCCCCCCCCCCCCCCCCACCATAATGTTTTCGGGGTCCCTCCCTGTTTGACAATATGTGGTGGAAAAGGACTTTAAACTCTGATTTTTCGAGAGAAAAGAATTTCACAGGTATGAACTCGGGGGTTCCCTTGAGTACAGCCACCAATTTTGATCATGATGTGAGAAGTCAGAACTCCAAGGTAGGTTTTATATTGTGCTCACACAGACACTGTTCATTTATATGTATATAGATGCATGCATTTCTCTAACCAGCCCATCAAAACCACTCTTAGATGTTCAATTTAAAGTTTCAATATGTTTGACAGGCATACAACAACACTGGAAAACTCATCGAATGCACTTAATCCATGCATCAGAATCATCACTTGGGACACGGTATAGTATCAGAAATCTTTGTCATTTGTGGTGACCCGGGTTGGAGTATATATGTTCTACGTATGTAGAAGCGTGCTGAGCAGACCACGTCGTTTGGTTGCGGACTGAACACCAACTGGACAGTGTTGAATGGTGCCGGCTATCTTTAGTGACCAGATCATGTTGACATGTACAGGTACTGAAGCGTTAGGCTAAAGAGTCATATTTTTCTGCTATTACAAGCCGTAAAGTCACGAAAATGGTCGAAACAACCAAAAGGAACACCTGATCATTTGACAAACAGGCTTGGAGCCTTGTAAGCGACGGCTTTTCCCCCTAAGAGGGAGACTTCTTTGGATGATGATCTAGCTGGTGCATGTAACCTCTTGCAACACAACGGTTTCATCGAACGTGCATGCTACAACTTGTTCAGTATGAAGTTGATTGCCAAAAGCGTCAGTGCGTCTGCCAGTTTCACTGACTTGCATCATTCTTGAGGTCAGAGAGCTAACCATGTTGGCAAGGCTAAATAAAGCCGCATGACACAGTTGCTAAAAATAGTGGGTATTCCGTATTTGAGGAAATCTGATTGGTTGCTATACTACTTCCGCTATTTCACAAACATTGCGCGTATGAGTCGACGACGCTTAAAGGCGGTGGTAGACCGTAGTCTTTCTGTCTTGCTAACTGGAGAACAGCGAAAACAAGGAATGAGGTAGCACAGGCAATCCTAGAAGCCGGGAGTATTCTCTCGATGCTTCTACGTACATGGACAGAAGGTTTGTTGGCAACAAGGAGCGTGTATGGTCACCCGGTTCTGTTTTCGGCCATTGCTGATGCCATGTGACAAATATCGGGAAGAACCCAGTTTAGTAAGCTTAAGCCTCATGTTTGACTAAGGCAGGGAATTAGTCTGACTAAGCTTAGTACATTTCATTGTTTGAGTTTACTTGTTACAACCAGACGTCCCTGCACTGGACTCGAGAACATTAGTATCGCGTCCGGCTGGAAACGGACTTCAGTTTTGCTGAAGAAACGAAAGTGTGATTCAACAAGGAAACAATATGGCGAACGGCCGCCTGGCAAAGGATGTGCAATACCTTCGCCGTCACGTTCGTACGCTGACAGAGGGGCAGGCGGAAGTGATGGAGGTGGACGAGAACCTGGAGTTCATCCGTCTGGACATTGTGCCCAAGGATGGTCTCTACAAGGGAGCAAGACTGCTGTTCAAGGTTAGTCTTCTTTTCTCCTGCATGGTATGTCAACCCGGTCCTACTAATTACCGAAAACAACGAAACGACCGAAAACAACTCTTAATACGGATAGAACGCGGTTCAAACATAGAAATAACAACACACAAACATGATTAAAGGTGAAAAAAGTGGCCTTAAAAAAGCTAAAAGAAAAAAAAAGGTGATATTGCAGAAAATAACCAGTCCGGACCAGAGTCGCTTCGCTTGGGAGACACGTTCATTTCGTCCTGTTCTCTTGGAGCGAATAAGTACTTTTTTCCTTTAAACTAGTTTAATGCCTCTTTTTTCACCTTTAATCATGTTTGTGTGTTGTTATTTCTATGTTTTTACTGCGTTCTACCCATATTAAGAGTTGTTTTCGGTACTAGTAATTAGTAGGACACATGTCAACCAGGGAGAAAGGGGGCGAGAGACTAATAGGTACGACAGAGTAGCTTGACTAACCCGAATGTAAAAGATTAGCACGAAATGCATAAACAGAGACTTAAAGAGTTAACGACTAGTTCAGGAACTAAACTCTAATGCTGGTGATGGGTAATTGTAAAGAATAGTATACGAAAATAATTGGAGCTAATTGCACGCACTTTGATGGGTGTTTTCGGTTCTGCTCGATGCAAAGAGACGTAAGACACCCTTACCTAATCACTTTGACCACTCCTTCCCCACAAACGTGCACAAAATATCCCTGAATGACTGGCGACCACGGCCTGAGCAGTCATCTGCACGCCATTTTGGTTGGTGATCAGGGTCCTACTAATTACCGAAAACGACCGAAAACAACTCAATACGGGTAGAACGCAGTTAAAACATAGAAGTTGTTTTCGGTAATTAGTAGGACCGGGTGATCAAAATGGCGTGCAGATGACTGCTCGGGCCGTGGTCGCTGGTCATTCAGGGATATTTTGTGCATGTTTGTGGGGAAGGAGTGGTCAAAGTGATTAGGTAAGGGTGTCTTATGTCTCTTTGCATCGAGCAGAACCGAAAACACACGTCAAAGTGCGTGCAATCAGCTCCAATTATTTTCGTATACTATTCTTTACAATTACCTAGGTGATGGTCCCGACGTAATTACTGACTCCGTGAAGGTCTGTGACTAGAGCTAAGTCTCAGACTAGCCTAGTGCCTTCATGCATCAGGTCCCAGGCTTCCACAGGGTAGTCTCACTATATATATATACATGTGTATGTGCACACGATGTGAATGACTTAAAGTCAACATTAAAGCTGTTCTGTAGACGGATGTATGGTACTTGCTATTTGCTAGACTGATGCACTGGTAAATTATCCACTGAAATATATGTGATGTAATATATATATTAAATTTAAAGGTGATGTGGCTTGCAAGCATTCTGTCTGCAACAGTATGCAACCATTTTACAACATCACATTAATTGCTGCATTACAGTCAACTGAAAAACTTTAAAATTCTTTAAAATCCAATCATGCCAGTCTGGCTGAGCAACCATAATTAATGAATCCCATACATAAATTTTGTGTTTTGTTTTAAATTAAGTTGAACGTTCTTGAATTTTTAACAGGTTTATTTTCCTGACGAGTATCCAGACCGGGTTCCCCAGGTGGTGTGTTTGACCAACTTCTACCATCCCAACATTGATCCAGAGGACATAGAGAGTGCAGATGAGGAATGTTACTCCAACATCTGTGTATCTCTGCTTGATGAGTGGGATGCTAGCATGACACTGGACCATGTTGTCATGGCAATCCTGTTCCTGATGTACAACCCTGCCATTGATGATGCGCTGTCTCCACACTTTGACAGCTGCATTACATGGGAGGAATATGAGGAAAATGTGCTGCGCTCACTGAAGGGGCTGGAGGTTGATGGGAGGACCTATGAATGCCTAGTCACCGATGTAAATGGCAATGTTACTGCTGCTGCTGACAATGACAAAACCTGTGATACGGCTGGTTTCTCCAGCACTGATGCCATCACTGCAGGCTCGAAAAATACTGTCGGCTGTGAGGTGAATGATACTGATGCAGTATTTAATGAGGATGATGCGGTGTCAACAGAGCTGCTTCTGAACAGGCAGAACTCGTTCGCTTGTGGAACAGTTATAGACAGTCTGTTGGATTCAACATTGAATACTGTGATAATGCGCAAGAATGATTTCAAGGGTGCTGGCCTTCAGCTTGGTGTAGCCTGCCATTTTTGCTCAAAGTTTGTCTTTGACTCATTCTCTTTTGCAAGGACGGTTCCAGCTAGTCTCTCCATCAGTGCTCTGTTTCCAGGCTTTCAGCATTATGATGCTACTGTGCAAGCCTTTGCACCAAAGACACATGCTGATGGTATAGACAGTGAGGTTGATTAACTGAACAGACTAATGCACCTGCCAGTAATTTACACCACAGTCTGATCTACAGTTTTTCAAACAAGTTGTTTTGCTAACGGTAGCCGCCAAAGCTGCAGATTAAAAGTTTCTTGTTATTAAACGTAGATGTATGATTGCCTATTGCTGATTATTTTTTGTGATATACATTTTTCCAACAAAATAGCAGAAATTATTAGCACTGTATTACATCACAGTCTACAGTTTATAATAAGAAATAGCATGCCACTGTTTAGGGACTCCGCAGTTTCTCGTCGTTTGCACACAAACTGCTTAGTCATTTTCCATCGCACAGCAACTCAGTCTTCTTTATGGTGCGTTGTGATTTTGTCACGAAAGAAGCAACATGAAGCTTTTATGTGCGTGTGTGTCACATGCAGTAGTATCTGATGTATAATTCTGACCAGTTACAGAGTAGTATCAGTGTGTGCTTCGAGTTTGAAGAATGTGTGCTTGATTGTTTGTGTGTGTGTGAGTGTGTGTGTGTGATACCTTTAGAGAGTTCAACTATTTCAAGTGTACAATTACAAAGGAATGTGTGAATTGTTGCTTCATTGTTTTTAATACCTATATATATATTTAATGCTCAAAGGTATTGTTTTGTTTTAAGAATAAATCAATTTTTAAAAAAATACATGAGTTGTTGTACATGTACTTAAATTGTGAAATGTAAGCCAGCAATGCATGCAGAATACAAGTTATTCATGCCGCAGTGTACAGGTGTTCACACTTGCACACACATACGCACAAAGTCAAATGTAAGTCTGCAACAGGGCTTCCTATCCGCATCAGACATAAAATGAATCACTTTTAAAATGCCTGATTACTTTCTTACAAAGAGGGTGGTCCAGTGCAAGTAGTGGTTAAGCAACTTTGTCACAGATGAGAAGTAGATCTAAGGTTCGAGTCCCACTCGGGGCAAAGAATTTTTCCTTCTTGTATGTGGCACCGTTCATTCGGGCTGATTGTTGGGGGGTTCTCTCCGGGTACTCTGGCTTCCTCCCCTTCTGCTTTGGAAATGTTCAGCCCACAAAATTTGAAAAGAACATGCAATTTTAACTTCGGAAACTTGAATAGCTGAGCTGACCCTTCACACCATGTGATTGTAATGAGTTCATGTCCAGTGTGTGAGAGAATGCGTGTGATTCACTTGAGCGTGCGTGTTGGGTTCAGTTCGCAGCGCTTTGAGTTGATTCAAGAAATTGTGTAAAGCACCTATACAGTTATTAGTATTGTAATTTACTGTTGCATGTATGATTATTTCTGCTCTATAGTGGACAATATTCAGGACTAACGTCCTACACTTTGTCAGCCAGGACACGTACGACTAATATAGTTTGCACGGACATGAAGTCTTGCCACAATGCATACAAGTCATGCATTCCACTGTGTACAGCAATCTGTACGAGTATTTGGAACAAAATGAGGCTTCAAACACGCGCGCATACACATACATGCATGAGGACGTCTCAGTCCCCTTCAATATATTACACGAAGAGAGAGAAGTGTGGAATGGAACAGTTACATCGTGAAAGAGTTCCGGCCCTTTAGCTGACGCTGGTTGTGGGCCGATTTCCTTAGGCAGGAGTTGATGCCAAGAAAACTGAGCCGGCGCGGATGCTGATGACAAAACAGTTTATGGGTACCGCAAAGACAGCCCCAGGAATCATTACAACCCTAACCCACAGGCACTCGAAAACAACACCACCACCAAGTGTAGTACTGGACTGCCCGGCTGACGCGATTGGCGGCACGGCTGAAAAAGATACGATAAGTTTGTTCTTTCAGTTGCTTATGCCTCCAGTCAGATGTTGCCTTGTCAGCCGGCGTGCATTTACCTGTCCGGCAAATGAGATATTTCGCGACTGTCCCGGCGTTGTTTGTCATATCCGCATAATAAAGACCTCATTGGAACTGTACAACTCAGTAAATCAACGTGATACAGCTTGAACTGACGCTGGGCATGATGTACGACTCAGCGCGCGCGCTCGTGTGTGTGTGTGTGTGTGTGTGACGGTGTGTGTCAGTGTGTGCTGATATACATGTACTATGATAATATTCAGTAATGGTGGCCGCAGCCGCGCCGGCCGATAGCTAAACGGTAGAACGTTGGGCTGACTTTCAATGATACTCGGTCACAGTCGTGAGTTCGAATCCCGGCTGGGGCCAAATGTTTGTACTGGCCTCGTCAGTTGCCGTCTCAGTTCAGTTTGGTATCGCCCATACCGCGTGGTGGACAAGGACGTTAAACTCCCAAGCACCAACCCGTGCGTGTGTCGGTGTGTATGTCAGTATGTATGACATTTGGTGCGTGTGTGTGTTACTTCACGCAACGGCCACAGAAGTCAGTGTTCAGTTTACCGGTGAGAGGCGTGGTCAGCATACATTAACACTGATAGTCATGGTGGGCAGTACTTGATCACAGCAGAACGCCGTGAGGCTCCAGACGGACACTAGGATCGACAGTGCGTCTGTCCGGATAGGTGATACGATTTTTTTTTTTTTTTTTATTAGACTGACTTGTTTGCACACAGCCACAAAGCCGGGACGTCGCTATTCAGCTGCAGAGCACGACCAAGGACACCCAGCCGCTACCTGAGGCAACTCCATATGAACAACTAACCTCATTCAGTTTAAAAAGATGAATACGATACTTTTTTTTAAACAACCCCCTGTGTCTGTACTCAACGCGCTGCGTTGCATATCTATGATCTCCCGTGCACGGCGTCCTTTGGTGTGGTTGTGTACACATACCTCAAGTGTTTATTGGGTGGATTTCGTCTGGAACATAAAGCCGTTATTGCCGTCGGTCGGTCGGTATACAAAAGCGACAAATTGTCAACTCACTTACTAGCACGACGGATCTCGGACGAGTGCATCTCTGGTACGGTAAGGACACCACAGGGCACAGACACACAGAGGGCCGGGTGTCCTTTCAAGGGAACTTATCTTACTGGGCCAGGCCTTTTACGCCATAACTGAACTGGCTAGCACGTAGGTACACTATCCCCCTCCCCTCCCCTCCCAATCCGTACCTTTCCCTCCTTCTCCAGCCCCCTCCCCTTCCCTTCCCCCTCCCCGCACACACATGCTGCGTGTGAGCGATAAGTTAAATTTTCACCATTGCTTTACTAGGAGAGAGAGAGTGTGTGTGTGTGTGTGTGTGTGTGTGTGTGTGTGTGTGTGTGTCACAGTGTGTGTGTGTGTACGAGACCCTCGTTCTCCCGTTGCGCTATAGAAGCACAAGGATATACCTCGCGGCGACAGGAATGATGCAGAAGACCTGAACAGTTCCTTATCACAAGAACTCACTCACTCCCCCACCCGCCGCCACCACCATTTGAAATGTCACCGAGCAGACGTTTGGTCAAAACGGAATATTTCATTTTGAAGAATGCAACGGGGCCGGACGAAGTAATTAGCAAGAGTGACCTGAACGGTTGGGGAGGGGAAGGTGCAGGCCGCGTTAGAGATGTCGACATGGGATTTTGGAGCTGTTCAGACCAAGCTTTAGGTTTTCCTTTCATTTTTTTTTCTCTTATTTTCTTCTCACCCTGTCTTATCCACAGGCTGGTCCCCCCCCCCCCCCCTTCTCCCGTTTCGCCGCCCTTGCCGGCTCAGACGTATTCGGCAAAGTTCAGTGATGGTTCCAGAGTGGCAAAGAGTGAGACAGTTACGGTTGGACCGGACTCAGCTGAAAGGACTGAAGGAAAGGTGCATGCATGATCTATTAAATACAGTAGTCGAGTGATAATCCACGCACAGCTGATCTATACCACACACACACACACACAGAGTCTTCTCCACCCTACTGGCCCCCACCTTCCTCCCGACAAACACCCGTGCACCCACCTCCCAGCTCCCTTCGTCACTGTCTGAATGAAGGGTGGGGGGGGGGGTCAAGGGAGAGGAGGGGGAAGTTTGAGGAGGAAGGGTGTTTGTGGAGTGTCAACACTGAGCTCAGTGGATCAGCGCAGTGCTTCACCTGTGCAGGGTTACAGTGTCCGTGTTTCAGTGCAAGCACAGCTGGATGGAGACACGGTAAGTTGGTAGCGGGAACTGTGAATATTGCTTTTCACACTTAACCTTCAAAATTCTCGCAGTTGATATTTTCTTTGCCATCAGGAAAAAACCCACGAACTTCGGATGTAAGTGTGAAAATACATTTTTGTTGTTCTTGTGCGTAAAATCCACTGTGTCCCCCCCCCCCCTTAAAACATATAATTCTATGTCTCCAAAATTATTGGTGTTGAAACAGAATTTGGGAAGCGTTAAAGCCTGACAGAAACAGTTCCAGTCGGCTGCACGACTGATAGCCAACGGTTTGTTGTGAGGACATGTGCTGGCTGGTTTCTGGGTATTTATCTGCTGCCAGACAGAATTCTTTCTCACAAATCAAAGTCAGTACTATTAAACAGTGTTAATGATATATTGAGTATCAGAATGACGTCTCATACATCATTCATTCATTCAAATGACAATACGTTCAGCTGTTGCCATAATTATAGCTGCGATGAAACCATACTGTTATTTCTAACTACAAGCGACTAAAAGCATTTTATTGCCTTTTAATTTTAACTGCAGGATTGACAGTAAGCGACGTACTTTCAATGAAATAAAAAAAAAAAAAAAACCGCACAACATAGCATTAATTCTTGATTAAAAACAGGAGTGGCGCTCATTTCCATACGTTGCATAGTCTATGATATCGGCGACAGTCGTGTGCTCGACACAATTTGACAAACCGTGATCCAGACAGGCGCAGCAACACAAGCTGATCATTTTCTGATGCTGGTAAATGAAAAGTAGACACAATAGGGACGAGGGTTCTGATCTTCGGTACAGCCAACCCTGTATAATGCGGCCATGCCAGGGACAATAACTATGTGGTCTGCACCTCTCTACACCGGTTGTCATTTAAAACGGGCTAATTTAGTTCCATCTTTGATAAACCGAAAAATGTTTTGGAATAGTTTCGCTCGTGAGTGCGCCTGTACGCTCGAAATACTGTATCTTGGTGATTAGTACAGCTTTTATTGCCATTGAATGTTGTTTACACTTTGTGTTAGCGGTCGACCATTCATATTGTACGACTGTTGGTACTGGAGCGCTCAGTGTGCCCGCCGCATTATCGAGTACGCTGCTGTTGGGTCAGTGCCAGCATTACTAATTCTGTCACTGTCCAGGTGTCCAAGTGGTGTGATCATAGATATCACGAAAACAGCTCAGAACGATACGTCAACATAAACCTGGTAGCATAAACCCCTTTAATGCAGGCTCATTGTGGTGGTAAACTGACAACGGTAACATTGAAATTATAGGACTTTACCGATGTTGTGTTTTTCGGGCCTGTTTTGTGCAGGTGTTCACCCCGGGCGAATTCAACCTGACACTGCACCAGTGCAACACGCCTGAAGTCACATGCGGTGCATCTCCGTGTGAATTAAGTTTATCAAAATCGAAATATACATATACGTGTGAATGATTCATTGCTTCAGATTCATTCTGCCTGCGTCACAGTGAAGGCCAGCTAGGCTCCGTCGTCAGGCGGCGGGGGAGTGGTGAACACTTCATCAAGTGGCCAGCGTCGCGTATCTCTCTCCGGCTACACATACAGCTGCAGGGTACTGGTGGACAGATACTGAGGCTCCTCAGTGACAAACTTGGAGTAGAGGATCTATCAAACACCAGATATCATCTCCATACGGCGAAACGCCACAACAAACCGAAACCTTTTGTCTTAACCAGACCAGGAGACTGTTTTGTTTGCAGCTTCAAACGTTTGCCCTCCAGCGCATGTTCAGATTGGTTGAAGACTTGACAGGTTACTTGAAGTTTTTTTGTTTTTTTTTTTTGTCTTTTCTTCTGTAAGTTGTTTCGATAAGTGAGAAGTGAGAGCAGCATTTTTGTCAGCATGGTGGAACAACTGGACACTGCCGACTATGTTGCCATTGCTGTCTACTTCGTCTTGGTGCTGGCCGTGGGATTATGGGTAAGTGTCATTTACAACCTGCTACAGGACGTCGATGTCGGAATGTTGAAAATCGACACCCTGATAACTTCCAGTCACAGTTGGAAATGGCCTTTTGATATATATGTACTGATATATCAGCACAACAGTATGTGACCTGTGACCGCTCGAGGTGAAAGGAATTCTGTTAGGTTTGACGAGTTAGTAAGTTAACAAGTTAAAACCAAAAGAAGAACAAACATGTTCTGAAAATTAGGCGTGCTGGCGTGTGTGTGTGTGTGTGTGTGTGTGTGTGTGTGTGTGTGTGTGTGTGTGTGTGTGTGTGTGTGTGTGTGTGTGTGTGTGTGTGTGTGTGTGTGTGAGTTGTAAACGCTTCGTCTGATCATCTGTTAAAGAGAGCTGTAGACACTTTCTTTGGGCTTGTAGATCAGTATTCCGCCGTCGTAAATGTATTATGATTGGTATGTATGCAAATTTATACAAGATCGCTGATAAGTCAAGTGACGTCTTAAGTCGGGGGGGGGGGGGGAGGAGGAGGGGAGGGGGGAGGTAGGCGGATTACCCGTAGGCCAGGGACAACTACTATGCTGAACAGACCAATGAACATTATTCAATTCAGTTGGTCTTCAAGTTTTGGCCTTTGACTATGCTGAAATAATTGCTTTGACATGTTTGATCACGATGAAGGTGACAGCTGAACAGCCCCATTGCAGTGGAATTCTCGTTGTATTTTAAACAGTAGTTCTCTCCAGTTGAAGAGACCGTGTGCAAATTTGTAACTTATTATATCTTTTAATTATTAAAGTTAGTTTCACTTTTTTTTTTTTTTTTTTGGTTTGTTTACTTTTACTTGATTTTACTAAGGCTCAGATTTACCCTTCATATTCTTCAGCTGTCTGCAACCACAACACAAGTGTATTTAGACAGGATAAGTTCTAATGGCTAGTCAAGTAATTCCCATGCTGTGACACACAGACAGTGAGACACCTCGATCTAAACAGTATGATTACTACATGATGTGTTTACGTCCTCGTAACTCTAGCAGTTTCATACGGACGCAAAAAAGCTATGACAAACAAGGAGGAAAGGCCGCTTCCCATAAAGTTGTTTCTCCAAATTTTATGCCATTCTATCTGTTTTGTTGTCTGTTGTTGTTTTCAGTTGTTGTTTTTCTTTCTCTTTTTATGTTGTTTCCATAGTAATGGAAACAACATAATAGGACGGGCTAAAATTTCCACGTTCATAGGCAAGCATCTGTGGTACAAACGCACGTCACTGCCGATCTCCCGCAGAGACGATTATGCAAGTGTAACTCTGACAATGACGTAAGAAAACCTGCGTCATCGATGCTGGCATGTATGCTGTTCCGAACGCGCTTCTCCTCCTCACTGAGTGCCGTCTGTGCGGATGTGTGTGCGTGTGTGAATTGTGTCCGGGCCCGTTTCTTCGAAGATACTTAACCGAATGGCTTCAAATTTGGGGTATCCAAATTTATCAAAATGTTACATTAGACGATTCAAGCGTGTGATGATTGCTTAAGTGATTTGGGAGTTATCGCCCTTTTGAGACAAGTTGGTTGTCTTTCGTGTACAGGCGTAATATTTATTTAAATCACTCAATTTTTTGGCAGTAGATAGCTTGAATACGGACTCTGAATTGACTCACTACTAGAAAATGGTCGCTCTTATAGTTTTCATGTAAACCGAGCCTGAGTTGACATTGCATGTGAACCCAGTTCAGATGCCTATTTCTCAGAAAATACTGAACCGATCGATTTCAAATTTGGGGTTTCTAAATGAATCAAGATTGTTGAATAGAAGGCCCGATCCAGGTACGATTGCACACATGATTTGCGAGTTATCGTACTTTTCAAAAAAAGTGGCTTTCTGGCGTTTAAAGGCGTAATATTTACCTAAACCACTCCATTTTTTGGATATAGATAGCATGAATACGGACTCTCAACTAAGTGAATTTTGGAGGTTGTCGCTTTTATACTTTTGGCGTAAACCGTACCTGGTGAAAGTGCTGGTGAACACACTTTAGATCTCAAAATCGCTCCTACTATACATAGATAATGAGCCTGGGGTGCCATAAAAAATATACAAAAAAATTAGAAAAATTCACTGCAGCCGTTGTCGTCAGTTGACTCGAAAATTTGTACTCGAAGCACATTTCCTTTACACAAGCCACACGCCTCACAAACATCGCAGAAAAGGCACACGCGCACTGACGCAAAACTGTATCAGCGTCAGTTTGCCGGCGTCATGTTTGATTGACGTGGGGGTGTGTCGTCACTTTTCGGAAGTTCTCTATTTGTAGACGGGGAAAGCGGGAGTTTCATTGATGTAGTGAGCTTTGTTTTTCCCACTGACTCTCACTCAATAGCATAGTAGAGTGAGAGAACACCACATAGGTCTCAATGGAGCACATGCACAAACGCGGCTCGCGCAAGTCTGCGTGCGTGCGTGCGTGCGTGCGTGCGTGCGCGCGCGCGTATGTCTGTGTGTGTCTGTGTGCGCGCGCGCGCAGCAGACATAACACATAGTGAAAAAACGTTCGCCGCGCAGACTTGTCTGTTAAACACATTGAGCCGGTATAAATTCGATCTTTACACTGCGCAGCAGCAACACTTCAATTTTCATGGGGCTGCTTTCATTGCAAGAATTGTATCCGAGTCAAAGTTATTACGTCAAATGTATTATGCGTCATCCCAATGAGGAAAACGTCATAGATTTCAAAGAAAACAACTTGACGTCTCTCTTCCAAAACCAAGATTGGTCTGACAAGCCCGGTCAGTTGTTTCCATTCAGAGAGAGAGAGAGAGAGAGAGAGTGTGTAGTGTGTGTGTGTGTGTGTGTGTGTGTGTGTGTGTGTGTGTGTGTGTGTGTGTGTTTGTGTGTGTGTGTGTGTGTGTGTGTCCTCCCGAATACATGGCATTACAAAAGAACGACCGTGACGACAGCAGGTGATTAAATGGAAACAACATATTGGGCTGGTCAGTGGCCATCTTGTTAAGTGTGTGCTGTAGCGGATCTAGAATGTTAGGAGAGAGAGAGATGACGCCAATTCCGTGAACTAAACATTTGACGTCAGCCTCACTGACGCAGTTCGACTGACACTGCTTGTTTATGTCTTGTTTATGTCATTATGTCTACGGGATGCTTGTTTATGTCTTGTGGTTTCCCTCTTGGTGTTGTGACTTCCCCGAATGAATTAAATTTTACATAAAACTTGGACGATAAATAGGGATGGTAAAGTGTCGGAGACAGTGACGATATTTACAGATTTTGTCTGTAAACCAAACATTTGACGCCAGCCTCACGCAGGTCGTATATTTGTCCATGTCTTGTAATTTCCCTGTTGCTGTTGTGACTTCCCTGGCTGAATTAATTTTTACCAAAATTATAGGAAAATCTAGAGGGCTGGTGAAACGTGGACTTGAATACCCTGGAATGTACTTACGAAATCCCAACTTGAAGTTTAAACTCTTTGGACCGGTGCTTCTCGCAGAAACTTGAAGAAAATATGTTTAGCTAAAATCACTGTTATTCTTAATATTCAAGGTATAATAGTGCAGTAATTCCTGTCACATGTGCAGTTGTCACACTTGACAACAACGCCGGGATGATGAGTAATTTAAAGGAGTCTTTTCATAGACAGTCGGCTTTATATGGAAACCACCCCTTCCTCAGAAATATACTTTTTCCACAAAACCTGTCAGAGCTACAGAGCTTTGCTACGAACCCATTCAGTATAATTGGAGGAACTTCCAAATTCTAGAAAATGAAGGCATTTGAACAACGTTTTCGTCAAAATACGTAACATGACCGATTTCTGTAAATGGGCGATAACTCTTCTAAAAATACAAGAGAAAAATCATGAAAGGTACCTCTGGAGAATGTGACTGCCCATTTCAAATCAAAGTGAAAAGCCCTCGTTCACACACACACACACACACACACACACACACGACACACACACACACACGCGCGCGCGCGCGCGCGCGCGCGTCTCACAACTCCCGCCAAATAGAACGCAGCAGCATAGTGTCACGTAAGGTGTGTATGACGCAGATTTCGTTCGTCGCCGTGTGCGTGAAAGTATTATTGTGACTGTGAAACGTCACAGTCTTGTTTTGTATCACTGAAACTTGCTGCTGCGCGTAGCAAAATCTGCCCCATCCCATAAAGTTGTTTCGCTATAGAGAAACAAATTAAAACGCAGAGAAACAAAAACTAACATCAAACAACATGAAAAAGACACCCCACATAATTTTTTTTTTTTTTAAAGCACAAACGACAAAAAAGCCAAACAAACAAAAAATCATTGGATTTTTTTTCTGTTTGCAGTTTGGAAATGCCCGTGATTGTAGAGTTACATGTCCAACACCTTAGTGCTAACTGATTAGTCCTGCGTGGTCTTATTTAATAACTTGATAGGATAGGATGATTTCAGGGCGTAGTTGTCACACGTTCAGTCATCACACACACGTTATAACATATCAAGCTCATTAAAAAAACAACAACAAAAAAACTCTTCTGTCTACTCCCCTGCTCTATTGTATTGGTGGGTGTTAGAGGCGAGCACAAAACAATGGCTAGATTAGCGATAAGCGTGAGAACGACACGGCCCCTCTGACTACTAGCCTAAAGGCTGAAGCACACATCTTAACCTACAGTAACGCCGTCTGCAGGGACTGTGTTTACTTTTTTCGTGTAATTTTTTTTTAATGAAACCGACGATACATTATCTAGCCAGTCTGGTATGGATAACTTGTCTTGAGACCTTTGAGTAACTGCTTTCGTGGACGATTTGAGTATTGGGTATTTCCCAGTAAGTCAAGCACAGCTATATCCTACGCGCACTGTGACGCTATTAAGCCAATGATAATGTATTGGTGGTGCGGTGCGGTGATGCGGTCTTATGAATAGATGTGGACGAGAGATAACACTGATTAAGGAGACGATAGAAAAATATAACGGAGAGGATGTTCTTTGCTAACCAAGAAATTCTTACGCCTTCATATTTCAACAAGAGTAAACAGGCCGAGAAGGTCTTTTTAGGTGTGAGAATACGAATATCAGTGTTGACTCGCCCCCCCCCCCCCCCCCGCCCCCACACACACCCAAGACCCATCTTAAGTGCTGTTGCACTACAGTATGTAAGACACGCCTTGGTGTCTAACAACTTTATCCTTAAATAAATGTGTTGTCATCATCATCATCATCATCATCATCATCATCTCTCTCTCTCTCTCTCTCTCTCTCTCTCTCTCTCTGTGTGTGTGTGTGTGTGTGTGTGTGTGTGTGTGTGTGTGTGTGTGTGTGTGTGTGTGTGTGTGAGAGACATGCATATGCTTGTCTTGTGTTTAGATTTACCCATTTTTTCTTTTTTTAAAATTCTCTTACCCCTTCGTCTTTTTATGATCTTATGTTGTTGCAGTTTAACAAAGACAGATTGTCAGACAGGTTCTCGTGAACCTATATCTCAATCCTTGTGTAATAAAGTTTCATCATCATCATCATCATCATGTCTCTCTGTTTTATTGGTCCCCCAGTGGACAGAGACTATTAGAATCAATGTGTGTGTGTGTGTGTGTGTGTGTGTGTGTGTGTGTGTGTGTGTGTGTGTGTGTGTGTGTGTGTGTGTGTGTGTGTGTGTGTGTGTGTGTGTGTGTGTGTGTGTGTGAGACATGCATATGCTTGTCTTGTGTTTAGATTTACCCATTTTTTCTTTTTTTTAAATTCTCTTACCCCTTCGTCTTTTTATGATCTTATGTTGTTGCAGTTTAACAAGGACAGATTGTCAGACAGGTTCTCGTGAACCTATATCTCAATCCTTGTGTAATAAAGTTTCATCATCATCATCATCATCATCATCATGTCTCTCTGTTTTATTGGTCCCCCAGTGGACAGAGACTATTAGAATCAATGTGTGTGTGTGTGTGTGTGTGTGTGTGTGTGTGTGTGTGTGTGTGTGTGTGTGTGTGTGTGTGTGTGTGTGTGTGTGTGTGTGTGTGTGTGTTTCCGTCTAAAACAGACGTTTTAGAAATAAAGATACAAATGACATTTGGTGTGGGCGTGTCACTTTGCTCCTCTCTACATCCAGCTGTGGAAAAACACGTTAGTTTGGACTCCTTCCACTTTACTTCACAAAGCAATGTAGGGACGCCGCTTGTACAAAATGAGCAGAAACCCATTGAAATAGCAGATATGAGTGACGGGTCTATTGTGCTAATCACCGACAACTCTCACGATTGAAAGCATTTGTCGTGTTTATGCACACTGTCCATAGATCACCCACCTAGCGCCATAAAGACAGGACATTGAAGGGCTGGGGCGGATTAGAAATGACATGCACGCACAGACGTTTTCAAATTCATGGACAGTTTTGAGAGTGTGTGTTCCTAAAGCATAAGAGCAACAGGTCTTATAGGTGCACACTGCACACGAATTACGTCAACGGAAAAGTTATAGGGCGGGTGGGTGTTCAGAGGTCTCTGTCAACCATGCCGGCCTTCATTCACAGGTCATCTCATATAGTGTGCGTTGTGACCACCTTCTCTCACCATGATTTATGAGTACTCTTAAAAACTCCAAACAAACCAACCAACAAACAAACAACAAAGGAGTCAATAAGTCAGATGCGATGCTCTAGCTCTTTACTCTTCACAAAATACATGGGTCTTGGCGGCTGCAGTCTTCACAAAATGTCTGGGTCCAGGAGGACCCACATCGTAGTTTGTGTGTGGTCAAAATTAAGAGACTGTTGACTTGTTTACTGTTTCATGAATAATTATACAATTTGGCATAATGACATTTGCTGTAACGAACTACTTTACGTTACTATTGCTGCTCCATTATTTGTTGCGTTACAGTCCACGTTCCGACCAAACAGAGGCACGGCTTCTGGCTACTTCTTGGCAGGGAAGGATATGCACTGGTTCCCGGTAAGTATAGATATATCTAATGGGGAAGTAAGTAAAGCTGAGAGCGCTACCTAGATCAAGAAGATGTGTGCTTTGTATGCCACTGGACAACTCTCTCTCTATATATATATATATACTGTATATATATATATATATATCTATAGAAAAGGAACAAAGGCGTCGCTAAAGCCGAAAACATGCGCTCAATCAGGTCAATTTGAAATTAGGGGAAGTAAGTAAAGCTGAGAGCGCTCCCTAGATCTAGGAGATGTGTGCTTTGTATGCCAGTGGACAAGTCCGCCTTGCCCTATATTGGCTACAAGCCACAGTGGAGGGGGGGGGGGGGGAAATCCTACCATCCTACCGCTGAAACGTCTAACAGATCTAAGGGTATCTCACCATTCATAGGGCCCCCATTCCCCTCCCACCGGGAGGAAAATGGTCGGTACAACCAAGGCCATATGAATTGGTGATTTTAGCCGCTCACGACCATGGTTTCGGGTCAATGGGACCCTCATCAGGTGAGCATGCGGCGATACCCACGAGGGCTGCAGCGTCCAACCAGCACTAAAAGGCTGCCCCAGAATAATCTGGTGCGTCTCCAGTACTAGCAGACGTCGCTACCCTAAAGCTCTGCAAGAGGTTTCAGCGGAAAAAGACTAAATAATTTAGAAGGAGCAACTGCCTAGGTGTAATGTCATGTAATTACATTTAATATAGAAAAGGAACAAAGGCGTCGCTAAAGCCGAAAACATGCGCTCAATCAGGTCAATTTGAAATTAGGGGAAGTAAGTAAAGCTGAGAGCGCTCCCTAGATCTAGGAGATGTGTGCTTTGTATGCCAGCCTTTTAGTGCTGGTTGGACGCTGCAGCCCTCGTGGGTATCGCCGCATGCTCACCTGATGAGGGTCCCATTGACCCGAAACCATGGTCGTGAGCGGCTAAAATCACCAATTCATATGGCCTTGGTTGTACCGACCATTTTCCTCCCGGTGGGAGGGGAATGGGGGCCCTATGAATGGTGAGATACCCTTAGATCTGTTAGACGTTTCAGCGGTAGGATGGTAGGATTCTCCCCCCCCCCCCCTCCACTGTGGCTTGTAGCCAATATAGGGCAAGGCGGACTTGTCCACTGGCATACAAAGCACACATCTATATATATATATATATATATATATATATATATATATATATATATATATATAGGGGAAGTAAGTAAAGCTGAGAGCTTTATATATATATATGAGTAACGCACGCAGCGAATGTATGCAACTGTGTAGTCCCATTCTCGAAAATGCACAAACATTCATGCGGCGAGGTATTAATAGCATTAGTTTTGACTTTGGTATCCCTCTCCGGGAATTCGGGTTGCTTCCCTCGGAGGGGTAGGGTGTGGGGAGTGTGTGTGTGTGGGGGGGGGGGCGTCGACACCCAAGTACATGTACTTGTTTCCTAATGTTTTCCGGGGAAAGGGGGGATGCCGTAGGACCCGGAGAGAAACCCTCTGATGAGCAGCCCGGGAGCCGAGATATCGGTATTATAGATCACAGCTCGACTTGGGCTTATAATTAACCCACGCTCATCACGCTTCACTATGAGAGCAGTGACGGCCGTTCAGCAGCGCCAAACTCTGTGTCTGCATTCGTAGAGTGAGGGTTATGAGGGCTAAACTCCAGTTTACCTGGTACACTTTGGGCAGGTCTGCTGAGTAGAACAAAAACTCGAGTGATTTCCGGACTGGTGTTCCCGACGACTTTGGATCTCGGGCACGTACAGTCTGTGTCTGCGTCAGTCACTCTGATCACTGGTTGTCTGTTGGTGCTTGTGTCATGCACAGTACTTCGTATCCAGAGACTACTGTTATGTGCGAGAGAGAGAGAGAGAGAGAGAGAGAGAGAGAGAGAGAGAGAGAGAGAGAGAGTTAAAACTGCTGATAAAAGGCATGCGTTATCTACAACTGCATGGGACACTTATCAGTATCATTTTCGGTCAAGTTTCACAAAAGCCGGTGTGTTTGTGGACGGGGGGGGGGGGGGGGGGGGAGGGGGGTATCGGAAACATACTTGTGATTTCCGAGTACCCAGCGTTCAAACAAACATACTGGCTACCGCGGATCAGTCTATTTAAAATTAGGTCCAAACAACCAAATCAGCTCTTCGGCCATTACTGACTGAAGTGATTTTGAATTTCAGGACGAGTGTGTTCTTATGGGTTTCGCGTTTCAGCTGAGAAAACAGTTTACGTTTTCTAAGACAGGATTAAGTTTCGGTAGATCGATGGAGGTTGGTGCACTGTGTAATCAGCCAACGATAAGCTCATCTTGACCTGAACTACAGAAACGGCGTCGTTTATTCAACTCAGGTTCTCGCTGCGCTATGTCATGTTTAAGGGCAACACACACACACACACACACACACACACACACACACACACACACACACACACACACACACACACACACACACGCGCACACACGCACGCACCCACGCACCCACACACACACACACACACACACACACACACACACACACACACACACACACACACACACACACACACACAGATGTTTCGATATATTTTACGTCCTTTGTTCACATGGTCTCTAGAAAACCTGTTTGTAGAAAACCCTGGCTTGATAGTTCATAGTGGTCAGGACTGGCATTTGGGACCCTTAATTCCCACTTTTAGCCATACTGTTAGGTTTTGTTGTTGTTGTTGTTGTTGTTGTTGGTGGTGGTGGTGGTGGTGGTGGTGGTGGTGGTGGTTTGTTTGTTTTGGTCTTCTTGTTTGTTGTTGTTGTTGTTGTTGTTTTTAAATTTCAATGTGTTTCCATTTATTGTAGGTTAGCATTTCACACAGATCGGGAATGTTGTGTGTCACTTTCTGTATGTTTTGTCTTGTCGTGTCCAGGTGGGGGCGTCTATATTCGCCAGTAATGTGGGAGCCCCGATGTTCATCGGCTTGGCGGGTACAGCAGCTGCTTCTGGTTTTGCTGTGGCCCTCTACGAGTGGCACGTGCGTATTCTGTTAAGAATAATAAGCCCTATGATAAAGGAAAAAAATAAGTAATTTAGTAAGCAGAATAAAAACCAGGAGAAAGTCAGTATAATACTGTTTCTGTTCACTTTAGGCGATTACTCTGATAGAAGGCGTTAGCACGTAATAGCGTCTGGCTGTAGGTGTCTCGGTGTCAGTGTCAGCTTCGTCTTCATCTTGCTGGTGCTACACCCTGCCCCTCTACACGGGGGGGGGGGGGGGGGGAGGGGGGGGGCATAACGTTAACCGTGTCACGTGACTTGAAAGTGTACGACGAAACGCTGAAAAAGGGCATCGATATCGAGTGGAGAACACCACGGCGGTAAAGCATGAGGTTTGAAATTCTACAGAGAGCCTGGAATCTGTGAGGAGCAGGATTTGAATGACCGTCCAAATTTTTATGTCCGCGTGTGCGTGTGTGTGTGTGTGTGTGTGTGTGTGTGTGTGTGTGTGTGTGTGTGTGTGTGTGTGTGTCCAGAAAGCTTATGTTCAACTGTTCAGTCTGCCGGAAGGGAAAGAAGGACGGGTGTTTGGGTGTTTAACGTCCTTCCACGTATGGGTAAAATCAGATACGGGGAACGAGCAATATCCTTCTCAACAGACACTGGCGGGGTAACCAGCTGTGAATCAACAATTTTAAAAATTCACTCACGCCGAAAACTTAAACCTGTTAGTAATTACATGTAACATTTCTAACAAACAGGGTGGGAATCGATTGCTGGTGTGTTTGTTGTGCTTTGTGTTATGTCAAACTGTTATGCTGCACTGGCACTGAGAGCAACAGCTGGTGAACGCGGATTAGTTTTGCGTTACGTCGGTTGTAAATTTGCCACTGACACGGGATGTACCGGCACTTAACGCGCAAGGCTGACACAGTAGAAATACGTTGTGAGACAGCCGTCTTAGTAAATCATGTTACTTCAAACGAACACCAACTAACAGATGATAGGTGTAATTATAAACCCAACTCACTGTGCACTGATTTGCGACCAAAACCGGCTCTCTTGGAAAAACAACAACAACAACAAATACTCACCTGACAAACAGTCCTTGTTTGAAGTCTGCCACAGGGGTGAGGGGGCGAGAATATCTTACTGCTTTATGTCTTACTGATATAATTTTTGTGTCTGTGTGTTCGTATGTACAAAACAAATATCTCAAGAACAGGAATACTTGGATCGTTGGAGTTTAGATGGGTTCAGTTTATTGGTCACGGTAAAAACTGTACAACGACATAATAATTATTGTAAATTTAAAGTATTCTGTTTTCACCATGTCCACTTGAGGGGCAGGGCTGTACAAAACAATGTTAACAAGTAACGTCAGACTCTTCTTCTTTTTCTTTTAAATACTTTTCTCCGTACGTGCCTATTGGTTGAATATTACTAATGCTGACTTTGATTCTACACAGGCAATCTACCTGCTGATTGCTCTTGGCTGGATCTTCGTGCCTGTATACGTCTCCAGTGGGGTAATACGCCTTTGTCGATCTAAAGTTGTTCGCACCCCCCCCCCCCCCCACACACACACACACACGCGCGCGCACTCACGCACTCGCGCACGCACGCACGCTGGCACGCACGCACACACACACACACACACACACACACACACACACACACACACACACACACACACATACACACACACACAGAGCGAGAAGGGTGAGGGGGGGTTTCAACAGTTTTGCGGTTTTGGGGGGACTTATGATTTAAGTTGTATGATATTTGAGTACCAACAATCCACTGAAGATTTTCATTAACCAACCGTGTCATTTGCTCCAGGCTTTCACCATGCCAGAGTATCTGAAGAAACGTTTTGGCGGAAAGCGGCTGAGAATTTATCTCTCTGTTCTCGCTCTTTTCCTCTACATTCTCACGAAAATCACCGTAAGTAATCACTGAGCATAGCAACCGATTTGTTATACTGTTTCCTGTTTGTTTACTGGGATTGTTTTCGGGAGGGAGGGGGGGGGATTTTAGCGACCCAGATAGAGCCATAGTGAGCTCCAGCAGCTGAACGAATGGAGGTATATTTGATTACATTGTACCATTCCACTACTCTCACTGAGTCACTGACTGTGGTGTTGTGCTGTACAGGGCGAGATCTACTCAGGAGCGATCTTCATGCAGCAGCTATTGGGCTGGAACCTCTACCTGTGTGTCATCGTCATTCTCGCTGTTACGGCAATCTACACAGTGGCCGGTCAGATCCCAATAGTCACCTTTCACGTTCACACACACACACACACACACACACACACACACACACACACACACACGCACGCACGCACGCACGCACGCACGCACGCACGCACACACACACGCGCACGCACGCACACACACACACACACACACACACACACACACACACACACACACACACACACACACACACACACTTGTAATTTTATATGCAGGCTTTTAGTCTCTCTCTTTTTCTTCTTCTTCTTCTTTTGTTGTTGTTGCGTGTTTTCAAGTTATTGTTGTTGGTGTGTTTTTCTATAGGGTGGAGGGTGGGGCGGGGGCGGGGTTGGGGGTGGGGGGTGTTTGCTAATCTCATATCATGGTCAGATTAGTACTTCCGGCCGCGCCCCACTCCGAGTTCTGACATTTGATGACGCCGGTCTTGAAGTTTTGTGGATTTTTCTCTTCAGGTGGACTGGCGGCCGTCATTTACACAGACACCCTGCAGACCATCATTCTCCTGATCGGCGCCTTCATCCTCATGTCCCTCAGTCAGTACTAGTATCACAAGTCACACTCAGCATGATGAACAGCGACGTCATTATCACGTCACACTCAGCATGATGCAAACATTATCACCAGTCACTATCAGCATGACGCAAACGTGCGTCAGTATCACTAGTCGCACTCTGCATGACGCAAAAGTGCGTCAATATCACTAGTCAGACTTAACATGACGCAACAGTTACGTCAGCATAGTAATCATATTATGCCGAGCTGCAGAATCTAGTCTACAGTTCAACCCTAAAACTCACGTGCTCTCTGGTGTACAGCACGGGTTAAGGTCAGCACGCAGGCCACCTCAGGTCAGGCTGAAGCATGAACTGAATCGGTCAGTACTCTGTCATTTACACTCTGAAACACGCAACGGGTTAGAGATTTCGTTTTTCCTGGCTATAGGGCCATCGCAGTGTTTGCTTGGAGTTTAGGTTGTAACTTATGCTAGCCGATAGGTTTGATCTTGGTGCAATTGCAAAAGTATCATACTGAGGTTGTGGTGGTTAGATGACGGTAAAGATATTCTCTGGCGTATTTCTACAGGTTTTGTGGAGGTGGGTGGTTGGGAGGCGATGATGGAGAAGTACAAGATGGCGGCGGCCAACTACACTCTGGCTGATCCCGCCAACTACTCATGTGGTCTGCCCCGGGATGACTACATGCACATCTGGCGGGACCCGACCACTGGCGACATTCCCTGGACAGGGGCCGTGTTTGGACTCACCACGCTCGGAATCTGGGTCTGGTGCACGGACCAGGTATTTTGCTGCCCAGGGAAGAAATGAAGTGCACCACACACACACACACACACACACACACACCACGTTCACAACTGTCTACCAAAAAGTCTTCGCGTAGAAAACGGGTTTAAACTTTGAATCTCTCTTTCTTGGAGTTAGAATTCTGCCACACGAAATTAGAACAATCAGATGACACGAGTTGCTTCCCTTCCCGCTTGGAATCATAAGTTTCATTTTTACTTACTGAAACCAGAGTCTCTCGTGTGGACAAACGTAGAGGATGTGGAAGAGGGTAGACAGACAGGACAGACAGAACTTTCTGTGCAGTAGGCTATGAGTCGCTGTTTACCGTGTGTGTTCCTGTCTTCTCCAGATCATGGTCCAGCGCTGTCTGTCAGCCAAGAACATGACACACGCCAAGGCTGGAGCTGTATTGGCTGCTGGCCTCAAGATCCTGCCCTTCTTTCTCTGGATCATCCCCGGCATGATCAGCCGCATCCTCTTTCCCAGTAACTCATATAACTCACCAAATAATACACTGTCATCTTTCCTAGTAACTCATATAACGCATCAAACAAGACACTATCATCTTTCCCAGTAACTCATATAACGGTTCAAACAATACACTGTCATCTTTCCCAGTAACTCATATAACGCATCAAACAAGACACTGTCATCTTTCACAGTAACTCATATAACGGTTCAAACAATACACTGTTATCTTTCCCAGTAACTCATATAACGCATCAAACAAGACACTGTCATCTTTCCCAGTAACTCATATAACGGTTCAAACAATACTCTGTCATCTTTCACAGTAACCACGGACACTACGCTACACTGTCATATATCCCAGTCACCACGCACACCATTCAATGTCATCTTCCCTATTAACCACTCACACCATACAATGTCATCATTCTCAGTAACCAACTCACACCAGGCAATGTCATGCTCTTTCCCAGTAACCACTCCCACCACACAGTGTTACCCTCTTTGCCAGTAACCACTCACACCATACAATGTCATCATTCTCAGTAACCAACTCACACCAGGCAATGTCATGCTCTTTCCCAGTAACCACTCCCACCACACAGTGTTACCCTCTTTGCCAGTAACCACTCACAACATACAATGTATAGTTCTTAGTTCCCGTAATGTCTGTCTCGATGGTTCTCTTGGTGTACAGATACATTTATTTATGAGCCGACACAAAATGGCAAAACTCAAGATGACGCGTGAATATGCATGACGAGAACAATGACATCAGGTTTGCTTAAATAACAGATTCAGTGCTAGCAGATATTTTCAGTGAATGTGCACTCAAAGATATCAAAACTATTCCTACCGCGCCGGATCATGCAAAATTGAAGTCCAGCAGAATGCAAGTAGGTTTTTTTTTGTTTTTGTTTTTTTTGGTTGCTGCCCCAACTCTTTGCCATGCAAGTAGCTTTTTAATGGATGGTGTGCTTTCTGTTAGAAATGGAATGGGCGATAAACTTTATCATGCTGAGTTTATGATGAACAAGGACTGCATTCCAACTGTCCATTGTTTCAGATGACATCGCATGTGCGGATCCAGACCATTGTGAAGAAGTGTGTGGGAACAAGGCAGGCTGTACCAACATCGCCTATCCACTGCTTGTGCTGCGTCGCATGCCTTCAGGTAGACACACATTGCTCAGCGTTACCTAACAGACTGTACAGTGTCTCGTGGTCCATGTACCCGACTGTCAAATAATCATTACTCGGTATGGGTGCCATTCGCCGGCAGAATCTACTGGATATGGATGTACCGTCTGGGTGCGTAGGGATTCCGTTGCTGCTTTCATCATTCCACTTTTTTGATGACGGCATGATCACTATTGATTTACCCTTCTCATCCAGAGAAAGCATATCTCTGTGACGATTCTGGTCAAGTCAGATGCACGGCATGTTATTCTTGTCATTCAGGTAGGGTTTGAGATCTCTAATTAGATGTGAACCTAACATCACTCTCTGGGCGCCAGGTCTACGTGGTGTGATGTTGGCGGCGCTGCTAGCGGCCCTCATGTCGTCCTTGACCTCCATCTTCAACTCGGCCAGCAGCATGTTCACCATGGACATCTGGCGACGATTCCGACGACACGCCTCTCAACACGAGCTCATGATCGTTGGCAGGGTATGGTGAAGCGCTTGGCTTATAATTCCATTTTAGTACGACAACAACAACAGCACAACAGCAGCCGTTGGTGCAGCCACGATCTCCATTTCAAAAAGGATTGAAACAGTGTGCCACAGATGAATAAATATTGAATTTGTGTGCGTGACAGTCTCCTGTGGACGCGTGTCACATGGCTCGACTAAACACGTTATAACAGTTATTGTGTTGATTGTCATACAGGCGTGCGTCCTTGTGGAGGTGGGCATCAGCATCCTATGGCTGCCCATCCTGGAGGCGTCACAGAGTGGACAGTTGTGGAGTTACCTGCAGGCCGTTTCCTCCTACACCGCCCCTCCATGGTGCTGTATCTTCCTTCTCTCGCTCTTCTGGAGCCGCTGCACGGAGCCTGTAAGTCACGAGTGTATGCTGAACGGAGGAGAGAAGCAATATGTAGGATGAATAGCCGGGATATCCTGGCTGAAATGATCTCACACTAACGATGAACCTCATAGTAAATGGCAGTTCTGTCGTGCCAGACCGAGACTGACAATTATTAGTCAGTATTGACCTTACAGAACAAACACTAGCAGCCTCCTTCTATCGTTCCAGGCGACTTCATTCACTATTGAATTGTAAGCTCACTGTTCATGGAAGACGTTTATCCAGTGCTCTCAACTGAAGACGAAAAGCAAAAGGCCGTATAATTTCGTTCCTATGATAACATTCGAACATCTTTCTTTTGTCCATTATTTTATTTATGTATATAACAATGGATGGTTTCTGACAGGGGGCGTTCTGGGGTGTTGTGGTGTACGTAACAATGGATGGTTTCTGACAGGGGGCGTTCTGGGGTCTGATGATCAGCCTGGTGGTGGGACTGATCCGGATGATCATGGACTTCGCCCTGCCCGCGCCCTTCTGTGGAAGTAAGGAGGAGGACCCCAGACCTGACGTTCTGAAGGACGTCCACTTCCTGCACTTCGCCATTATCCTGTCCGGGGTCTCCGTCATCTCCACTGTCGTTATCTCGCTCCTCACTAAACCACGACCACCGGAAAAGGTATAGTGCGTTCCATAGAGCAGTTTTGCCAAATGTCATTTTGATGTCGTCGCAGGAATACATTAGAGTTTTTCAAGTGCGGGTGCTTGTCACAACCACAGTTACACAAGAGCGAACACCCACTTTTTCTTTCTTTCTTCTGTTTCAATTTACCCGGACAATTTCGCAGAAAAATCTTTTACTTTCATTCTAAGAACGAACGTTAATCGAGGGTTCCGTGCCAGAAGGTACTATCGATACAGGCAGAAGAGGCCTAGTACTTCTGACAGGAACCCTCGAATTTTGGAGTTTCTTTTCTGCCAAGTGTTTAAAGTAAAAATAAAAAGGAAACTTGGCCTCCTTTTCTCTGTACAGTAACAGTTATGCACAGGAGCAGGCATGATTAAAGATTTGAGCAAGTAAACTGAATGACGTGTTTCAGTTACGTCGTGTGACGTGGTGGACACGTCACGATACTCTGGATCCTGAAGAGACCGAGTCAGACGACGACTTCGCCGAGGATGAAGTGACAGAAAAGGAAATCGCCAGCCGTAAGTCTCTCTCTCTCTCTCTCTCTCTCTCTCTCTCATTTGAATGATATCAGAAACTGGAAAGTAAAAAAACTGACATATGAATAAATAAATAATGACAAAACAATGCCTTACGTGAGGCCGCATCATGATACAAACAGACAACAACAACAACGACAAAAAAAAAAGACAGCTCCAACAAGAACGTTTACACCGAGCCAATGTTTTATGCAATGCGTTTTGAAGAAAAGAACAAACAGCAAGCAAGCCGCATGTGTTTGTTGGATAATTCCCAAAAAGAATGTGTGTGTGTGTGTGTGTGTGTGTGTGTGTGTGTGTGTGTGTGTGTGTGTGTGTGTGTGTGTGTGTGTGTGTGTGTGTTGTTGTTGTTGTTGTTTTCAACAGACAAGAAGTCTGTAGGTCGCGTGCTGTACAACTGGCTGTGTGGCATCGACGAGAAACCCAAACCCAAGCTCACACCAGAAGAAAAGGAGATCATTAAACGGAAGATGACGTCACTGAAGGAAAGTCCGTTCGCGTCACGACTGACAACAATAGCCGCCATTATCATTGCAACCATGACTACATTTTTACTGGGATTTTTCCATTAGGCTGCGGCCTCACACCATCATTACAGGCACGGCCTCCTGGTTGAAAGCAAAATCACACCTTCATAAAGACTGAACAATTTCATAACAGAGCACACGCAATGTGGAAATACTACCAGAAAAAGGAAGATCAGGTTTTTCCTAGGTGTTGGTATTTACAAAGTGTAAGTTTGTACCTCTTTTCCTTTGGTTTTTGGTATCTTCTGTTATACCAGCATCGACTTGGAATAATAATATCTGTCAGCCCTGCTTTTTCTGAATTTTGGGATCTTAGTGAGAGTTCACTAGTCAGAAACACGGCAGGTAAAACAATGTGATTGTTAAAAGACAAATCCTGTAAAGTTTTGACGAAGCTTCCTCTCACATGTTTGTTATATTATTTCTTACGTATAAGCATACATCTATAGGCTGAGTGCAGTGTAATGGTGTAGCAGCCGGGTAAATCAACATAAACGGTTTCTTTACTGCACGACAAAGAGCAGGGATTCGGTGAAAAACAAAACAAAACAAACATGAGTGCCATAAACACAAAAAAAAAGAAAAAGAAGTGACCTGCCTTCACCCAGAGGGAAGCGTTTTAAGCGTCGTAACTCTCGTGTTCTTTTCCGGTGACTGTTGTGTTTTATAACCAGCAGAAAAACAGTCATGAACGTCAAAATAGTACTCAACTGTTTAGGTTTTCTATATACCTGGACATAGCATAGTTCAGTCGAACCTTATCACGACTTCCTACTTCACTTGTCTTTTTCTTCCGTTTGCCTTGTATCGTGTACAAACATTTACACTTTTCTTAGATGGTGTCAGCAGTGTTAGTTTTTTTGTCCGTATTAGTGCTGGGTGTTGTAATCGGATGTGTACACATAATGACTTACCTAAAGGGGACTCGTGCTTTCTTACTACCGTACATAAAAAGAGGTTTGGAGCGGAAATTAGTTCTCTGTCTCAACTATCAACATGGGTACATATCTCATGCATCTGGAAGCCACCTGAACAACAATGTCCTATTACTCCTCTTCTCAGTCCCGCTTTACTGTTCCCAGCTACAGCAACAACATCAGCAAGAAGCGTTCAGGTGCCAGATCCTTCAGAAACGCTGGCCCCACTCTGTGGAACTCTTTGCTAGGGCCTCTTCGGAAAGCTCCTAACATCCAGTCATTCAGGAAAGCTCTAAGCGCTCAGATTTTGCACTGAAACTTACTTACAGTGCCAACACAGCAGTTAAAGTGGACACTGGGTTGTATTGGATTGGATTGGTCATGCAGCATGTAGCACACATACGTCTTACAGGCTTGCTGCCTGCGCTACATCATATACACGCCTTCACATACCTACACTGGACACGTTTCATGGTACTCAGTCAAGTGCAGCCGCAATACGTTTAATAGCGGTCTGATATACCTTCACTTTTATGACAATACAAATCTCAATTTTTGATACTTGCATGACTGATATATTGTAAATAAATAATCAAAAATTGTTAAATGTACTCCGTTATACTGTTCACATGTAGATCTTCCTGAATGTTCCGCTTTATATGTCGAGCTACATTAACTTCATTAGGGTGTTTTTTTTTTTAAAGATGCTTTTGTTTGGCTGGTTTGCTAGTTGGGACTCTATGTGCGCACTTGATATGGCCCGAAGATATGTGTACTGTGTCTGGGCGACTAAACAGCGATAAATATGTAGTGTTTTACTGATTCATTTTCTTCACTTGCTTGTCCCGAAACATTGGGTCTTGTATATGGTTTTGATCAGTGGTATTTCTTTTGAATTTTTCGAGGAAATTTAGTGTAAAATAATGTCAGAGGAACTATTGTGAAAATATACTGACATAATAAAGTAGACCGAACCGCCACGATTCATTGTTTCCTTTTGGTTCACTTTGTGTTGTCCGATTTATCTGATCCTGGAGGCGTGTCTGTCCCACTACAGGTCACAATCGTAAGGATCCAGTCGGTGACTGCCATCCACACGGGATCATTTCTGTGAATTTCCCATGGGAATTCATTATGTTCCTCTATTCTGACCACGAGAACCGTCCAGGGGAAATAACTTTCACAAGCTGCATCCCTATAGGTCCAGTTGATGCTATGATAACCGTGTGGTATAAACCCGTTAGAATATTACTTCAAGTTTTAATTTTCATACGTCTAAATACAGAAAAGCGCTCACGTCAAACAAATGAGGAACATAAACCACATGTTGAGAGGCTGGTGGAAAGCAAACTGTTCTCTGTGGTGGTACCATAGACGCTATAGGGTAAGGGATATTATAGGGTCCTTTGTCGTACCAGCTCCACTGTTTACTGAAATATGGTCACTCCCCCTAACGTATCTGACCCTTATATCCCCCTTACTTTCTTTCCGTCATCTGCCCAGCCACTGACACCCACACACACCCATCCCCCTCCCCACCTTACCCCCCACCCCCGCTTCCTCTTCCCCTCCCCGCCCCACCCACCCGCATCCCCTTGCCCAACCACTGACACCAATCCCCCACCCCTATCCACCCCACGTCCCCTACCCCACCCCACGTCCCTTGCCCAACCACTGACATCAGTACCCACACCCCTACTCCTGCCCACCCTCTCCCCCTCCTTCCCCGCTCACCACGCCGGCTATCTTTTCCCATCGCTGCGTCCCCTTGTCTGTCTTTCTCCACCACCACCACCGCACCCGGCCGGCGGCTAAAACGACAAAGGTGTATCTACAGCAGGGAGCACGCGGGGTCATACCGAGGTCTCCCCACACCAGGTACGAACATACTCACTGATTCACTCAGCAAGTACTCACATAACCTACTACGTGAGCAGAATAACAACTGTCAAATAATCCCTTTCCAGTCTTGAAATCGGCTGACACAAGCAATGTTAAAATCGTTGTCCCTGCTTGTTATGCAAAAAAAAAAGAAAAAAAGTGCAACCACCTTTTGTCAGTAGCGACGGCTATTTTTTTTTTATATTTTATCATCTGCATACATAACTCCTAGCGATTTTCATGTGTTTTCACGTGGCAGTTCTCTTTGAAACCTTAATTTGTCTTCCATAATTATAAGAGAATGCCGTTGTGTCGCTAACAGTCGACGTTATTCCGAACCAGAAGCAATCGGTACCCACACGTTACGTTCTATTACAGCCACTCGCACAATAAGATGTCAGTATTTGTCGTTCTCCACTCATGTCATGGCATGGCAGCGTTACCACAAAACCTGAAACATCACCTGTATATAAATCCAAAATTTAAGATCCTGAATATGTAGCTATCCTGCCGTTGTGTTTCTAAGCAAAGCCCGAGGCGCTCATTGTGAAGTTTCGCCGCTGTGAAAGGGGGGGGGGGGGTTATACGTAGCTTAAAGCTCAACGATACATCAACGACAGCGAAAGGCCGGCTGGAGGCAGGTAACAGTGAGCAAGCTTTACCTGAGTATGTAAGTAGGACAAGTCGCGGTCCGGCCTACAAATATCGTGTAAGGTTGATGTGCGTGAAGCAGATCAGCTTGACCTTATGTCAGTACTTTAAACAATGTGCTGGTATAATTGCTGAGGTACTGTAATGAAAACGCAACTCGAGATAGCACAAAGTGCATAGCTACGGTTGATATCCGGAAGCTTAGGTGAAAAAAAAAAACTGTTATAAGAAGAAGTGTGTGACTTCCAAAACAGCCTCTCATGGCCCAGTGAATAGAATTACAATCGCCGCCTTAGGTGTACACATAGCGTCTTGTCACGTTAACCTTGCATTTCACTTACAGTGTACACGGGCTTCAGACGGGTTGCGGCGGAGAAGTAGAGACGTTTCTTCTACCTGCATTTTAGCTGCATCGTGTATTTCCGAGGTGCATTGAGTGAATAAAGGAGACTGTGAACATGGTTGAGGAACTGGCAACAGGCGATTACATTGCAATCGCTGTCTACTTCGCACTAGTGCTGGCTGTCGGACTATGGGTGAGTCCTTTCTCAGCTGGTTATTATGAGTTTAGTTGTACAAGCAAGTTAATATGAGTGAAACTTGCATGATCAGCTGGTATAGTAAAATTAATGCGACGAGGAAGCTTGTATGTGGATGAATGCACCGAAAAATTTAGTTGCACGGACTTTGAAAATGTGTGTTCTCCACCTTCTACACAGAACCCCTCCTCCTTCTAGACAGAGCCCTTCCACCTTCTAGACAGAACCCCTCCAGCGTCTAGACAAAACCCTTCCACCTTCTACACGGAACCTTTCCACCTTCTAGACAGAACCCCTCCAACTTCTAAACACAACCCTAATTCCACCTTCTAGACAGAACCCCTCCAACTTCTAGACTAAACCCTCATTCCACCTTCTAGACAGAACCCCTCCAACGTCTAGACAGAACCCTTCCACCTCCTAGACAGAATCCCTCCAACTTCGAGACAGAACCCCTTCACAAAGACGTTTTACAGTACACATTTCTAACGGTCTCTTTGTATGTTTGGCGGGTGCTGCCAAATATCAGACTTCTGGCCCCATATCAACGCCGAAGCCTTCTCTCTTTTGTACACATGATCTTTCACAGTTTTAACCCAAAGCTGCTGTAGCTGGTGTTGGTAAAAAAAGAAAAGAAAAAAAAAGGGACCACTGGCAGAAAAGAAAGGTGATACTGCTCGGCGTGTATAGCACTTGTTCTACAGATTCAGGGAATAACAGTGTTATCTACTTTTCTTAGTACTATAACACTGACCGACTGGAATTGTTCATATGCATGTATGGAATTTTCAGTCGACATTCAGACGCCAAACAGAGACAGCGCCACCGGCTACTTCCTGGCCGGGAAGGACATGCATTGGATTCCGGTAATTATCGCCCCTTTTATTATATATATATATATATATGTAGCCGAGTGGTTTGGACCCTCTCGCCCACTACCCTAGGTTCTCCGGCCAGCTGTGTGCCGCCGGCTTTGTTCGCCTATAGGCTACCGTACGCGTGCAGCGTTGCGGATCCACGATAGCCACGTGTCAGTTAGTTTGTGTTTGTTGTGTCCATTTAGTGCTAAATATCTCCGCAGTCACTTAAACCTAAAGTTATCATGTAAACTATAGTAGTTTCGGAAGAGTTTGTACTTTTTAGTTATGTTTTGTTTTTAGCGCTGTTTTGTAGTTTAACGGGTGTATTTTGCCATTTTCACCACTTTTCGAATTCGTGGTCCCAGCCTTTTACGCTCTTAAATCGGCGGATAGGAAATTCTCTGTACTTTGATAACGTGCCAAACTTATGCCATTTTAAGTATTTTTCACGCTCTTTTGAATGGCAGTTTGTTTGAAGTTTGTAGCTGTTGTATATACGCCCGCTATTGTTAGGTTTTCTGTGGGTAAACAAACACAGATTTCGCCGCTCGAGAGCATCTAGCCCTTGTTTCTGCTGCGAGCGGCCGTTGCTTTCTTTGCGGCTCGCGCTGGGCGCATAAGTAGCCGCGAGCTACGCCCTCACTGGACAGTCGCCAGCCAGCCCTGCCGCGAGTCACTGCACGGATTGTCGCTCCCCGCTCTGCCATTTGTTGCTGTTTTCCTGTTGTAATAAAACTCATGTCATAGCGACCGCTGTGTTTTGTCTCCCTGCCTGCCTGAACTATCACTCAACACCATCACATATATATATTGCTGTTTTTGTTTTTATTGTCGTTAAGTTTAAGCTGATGTTGTGGTTGGTGGTGATGGTGGTGATTTTGTTATTGGTGCTGTTGTTTCCTTAAGACAAGAAATATTCCACGTTCGTTATGGGGTAGACTTTAAAAGGGATTAGAGATGGTCAGTTTAAAAACCCTACAATTACGAAGATTTTTCTCAGTTTGTTTTGTTTTATTACTTGTTGTTGGTGTTTGAGTGTGTGTGGTGTGTGTGTGTGTGTGTGTGTGTGTGTGTGTGTGTGTGTGTGTGTGTGTGTGTGTGTTTTGTTGTTGTTGTTGTTGTTTTGCTGTTTTATTTCGAAGGACTGTTGTTGGCGTTTATGTGGCTTTCCAAAAATGAACGATTGTGAAATATTGACGACTCGAATATTTCTCGGCGTTTCGTTCTAGGTGGGGGCGTCTATATTCGCTAGTAATGTGGGAGCCCCGATGTTCATCGGTTTGGCGGGTACAGCAGCTGCTTCTGGGATGGCTGTGGCCATCTACGAGTGGCACGTGCGTACATGTATACCACGTGTGTGTGTGTGTGTGTGTGTGTGTGTGTGTGTGTGTGTGTGTGTGTGTGTGTGTGTGTGTGAGAGTTGTATTATGACCAAATCAGCACATTAGTTTTATTTCTGCTACCACAGGCGGTGTTCCTTCTCATAGGTCTTGGATGGGTCTTCCTCCCAGTGTACGTTGCCAGTGGGGTGAGTCGTGTCCGATGTCATGTTTACTTCATCTTTCTCTACTCTAAATTCGAACCTGATGCAATTTAAAATACAAATGTTCACATTATTTGACTAACAACGTATTTTACCACACTATGATTATTCATGCACATGCGATCGACACGTACGGACTATAACCATTATCAGCAGTGACGGCATCATACTATGAGACTGACGCTTAATGAGATGTATTCTTTTAACTGGATGTACCATTTCAGGTCTAATTGCAATTGATTTGGGCTGGGGTGGGAGGAGTGTGTGTGTGTGGGGGGGGGGGGGAGATAAGTGATTACTAAGTGATTCTATTATATGATTTGTGGTGATTTGTTGGGGGTTGTGACTGTATGAGATGTATGGGGGGGGGGGGGGGACAGAGAGGATGAGTGATTACTTCAATTGCTTCATGTATGGAATGCTGTGATGATTTGGTAATGTGTTTAGGACTGTGATTGTATTAGACGGATTATTTGTGACGTATTTGTGATGTGTGTGTGTGTGTGTGTTTGTGTGTGTGTGTGTGTTGTGTGTGTGTGTGTGTGTGTGTGTGAAGGGATTTGCCGCGATAGATGTGATGTTTACAAGTTATTTATTATTTTGGGTTTTGTTATGTTATTGCACATGCCAAACCAGTTTTATGTTGTTTTATTGGCTTAGAATGTTAATTTTTCATTCTTTTTTAATTCCGAAATGTGAGGTCCAAAGACGATTTTCTATTATATACCTGTTATTTAAGGGACAATAAAGTATTTTTGAATTGAAAAGAATTGAATTGACTTAAACTTTTTTGTTTTGGCAGGCGTTCACCATGCCCGAGTACCTGAAGAAGCGGTTTGGCGGCAAGAGACTGAGGATTTACATGTCTTTCCTGGCCCTCTTTCTCTACGTCCTCACAAAAATATCGGTAGGTCGGAATCGGCGTTGTTTCTGTTTGTCACTTATAAACATCAGACTGATTTATGAATAGTTTCCCTCTGCGACACGTTCGTGACAGTTCCGTCGTGCTCATGAAGTCTCTGATAATATTCTACCAACACTGAAATAAAATACAAACTCTCAACTGGGAAATAATGAAACGAATGTGAATCGTTGCTTTAGGCACATGTGCTGTTGAAGATAACGTCCAACGTTTGCTGGCTTAAACGTTTCCTCTTTTTTTTTCATACAGGCCGAGATCTACTCAGGAGCGATCTTCATGCAGCAGCTGTTGGGCTGGAACCTCTACCTGTGTGTCATCGTCATTCTCGCTGTTACGGCAATCTACACTGCCGTTGGTAACACGTTCGTTAAGTTAATTCTTTTAGTAACGTTGATGCCGTTATTGTGTGTCATGTTCAATACCATTTGCGCTCGTCCTTCGCTCGGGTTATAGCGCAGTGTGAGTGTGTTTGTTGACTTTACCTACACTTGTTTATAATGTGAATATTTGAATGTTGTCAGGTGGACTGGCGGCCGTCATCTACACCAGACACGCTGCAGACTATAGTTCTCCTGATTGCTGCCTTCATTCTCATGGCGTTAGGTCAGCACTGATGACACTCACAAACACAATGTACACACACACACACACACACACACACCACACACACACACCACGACTACACCCACACACACCACAATCTACACACACACACACACACACACAATGTACACACACACACACACACCCACACACACACACACAACACCACACACACACACACACACACAGAGTAAATTTGACTTATTTTCAAAGACGTGGTTAGAATGATCATGCAAATACTGAAACTGGTGCAAGTTCGAACTGCGGTGACGGTTTCGCTCAAACATGAAAAACTGGTGGATACAAACCTCAGGTCCGAAGTTTAACGCCCTTTTCCACGACGCATGGGTGAGATCAAAGAAGGGGCATTGGGGAAAAGGCCAGCACAAATATTTAGCCCCAGCCGACCTTGAAAACGGCCACTGAACCCTGAGACCATTCCTGTTGATCAGATTACCGTGTAACGCTGTCAACAATGCACATGGTCAGTCAGGTAGGAAACTTTGACACTTATTTCAAAGTACAGCAGTATTGCCGTCAAGCGTATCTTATCCTGGCTGACAGCAATGAACCTGATATAAGGTCAACGTCACTGCAGTTTAAGCCAGTTGCATAAAAATTAACTAAGTTAACTACAATAAATGAGTGACATATACTACCCCACCAGAACGAAACGATAATTTTTAACAAATAAAAGCGACATAAAAGGGACAGAAACCACTTAATTTTCACAAAGAACGGCACGGGTCAACGTTTCGGCCTTCGCCTTCCTCAGGACACCAAACAAATTGCCGAAAAAAGGACAGAACAAATGGTCACATGCAACGCCAGTAGTGAGGCGAAGGTTGTGAGTGGGGTAACTTCCAGCTGGGTGTTGGTTTTGTCGTGTAGTGATGCGTAGTCTTTTCCAAACAGACGTGTTCATGGTACATGCAATGTACTTGGCTGTGTTTTATTTAATCGTCATTACCTCAACTCTCATCCGAGGTCTTGTGTTTGGGCAGGTTTTGTGGAGGTGGGGTGGTTGGGAGGCGATGATGGAGAAGTACAAGGTGGCGGCGGCCAACTACACTCTGGCTGATCCCGCCAACTACTCGTGTGGTCTGCCCCGGGATGACTACATGCACATCTGGCGGGACCCGGTCACTGGTGACATTCCCTGGACAGGGGCCGTGTTTGGACTCACCACGCTCGGCCTCTGGGTCTGGTGTGCCGACCAGGTAAGCCAATACCGGTCGGTGGGATCCCTACTGATACACGGGACCCCAGCGGTGTGTGTGTGTGTGTGTGTGTGTGTGTGTGTGTGTGTGTGTGTGTGTGTGTGTGTGTGTGTGTGTGTGTGTTTTGTGTGTGTGTGTGTGTCCGTAGTTATGAGCGTAGTTTTTGTGTGTTTTATTTTGCTTTGCCTGTTTTGTCTTTTTTAATTTCTCAAGACCGGTTACTGGAGTCAATATCAGATTGTGATGATCTGCAAAGGCATGTTTCTTTATGACGTGATCTTCAGTTAATGATCGGGGGCACAGACGTCAGAACACGAAGGTACATTCCCAATTAAATTGGTCGATTTCTTTGGGGTTGTCTGTTTGCCAGCGTCAGTGACCTTCCTAGCTTGAATGTGATGATGATGATGATGATGATGATGAGGATGATGATGGAGACTTGATATAGCGCACGGCTCCACCCTAACCGAGTGCTCACGGTGGTTATGGAGAGGTTTTTGAAAAGAAGAAGTTTAAAAAAAAAACGTGATACTCTGAAGTGATGAGTCTTCAGGCACTCCCGGAATGCAGTGATGTTGATTGCCTCCTTCACTGACTCACTGACTGATGACCCTGTCAAGGGTGACTCATTCGCTGAAGCCGTGTCTGTGTTCCGGTCTCTGGTTTCAGGTGTACCAAAACTTTCTTCAGGTAAACTTGAATTCGAAAACTTGCACTTTTGGCATTAATATTTTACAGATCACAGTACAACGCTGTCTTTCAGCCAAGAACATGACTCACGCCAAGGCGGGTTGTGTGTTGGGGGCAGTCTGAAGGTGTTGTCTTTCTTCCTCTTTATTCTGCCCGGCATGATGAGCCGCGTCCTCTTCCCTGGTAAATATACATCTCTGGCCCTTTGTAGGCTATATGCAGCTTCACCGTAACGCTGTGTTTATCAACTCAGTTCCTACCTAGCAAGTGTGGGGCTGTGCACGAGTGGGGCAGTGGCCTCACTAAAAAAAAAAAAGTCATAATTAATCTATGTCTGCGTGGATTCAAATTTGGCTTAGTGGGAGTGTTGCGCTTTGATTATACTCGTGTTTGCTGCAGGAAGAACCGTTAAGGAACGGTTACTCTTACCCGCTGATTTTCGCATACAGGGCCAAAACCGAAAAAGGGTAAAAAAAAAACAAAAAAAAAACGTGGGACATTTGTATTACTCGCTGGCTGTCTACGTAATGTAGACTCCGTCTTGTTTATGATCGAATGCTTGAAGGTCTGCGACACAAGTTAAACCACAGGATGCCCACATGTAAAAAGCAGCTTGCCCCTTGTGTGACGGACCAAAGACTTTATTCAATTACCCATCATATCAGCTTGTGTTCGAAAATCCAAACTGGAACTTTAAAAGTTTTCATTTGTTAAATAGTTGTAACCTTCAGCAGACATTTAGCGTCTGTGTGCACAGATAGGTGAACTGGTTGGTTGAGGGGTTTTACGTTTTTCCCCACGACATAAGGGTGATGTCAAAGACGGCTGTGTACAGTGGCAGCCTAGGTAGGTAAGTGTCCTTACTGAACAGCAAGAGGTTCTTTCATAGTCTTTTGACTTTTGTCTTGCAGACGACATCGCGTGTGCAGATCCCGACCTGTGTGATGAAATATGTGGTAACAGGGCGGGCTGTACCAACATCGCATACCCCTTGTTAGTGCTGCGCAAGATGCCGATCGGTAAAACATCGCCCGAGTCTGTCAGGAAACATCACGCTTCACATTGTCACTCATCTGCTTCCATTCTGGTGCACTTAGGTGTTATCGCTAGGCGACACGCCCAGACATGTGATGTTACTGACATTTGATGGTCTTCAGTAGAAAAGCTGCTGACACTCGTGTAAAACAAAATCGCCTTATTACAGTACTAGACCTGATACTTGAATACAGTCAATACATATGCCATATTATTTGTACACGATACACAAGTGATTGTTTTGTAATTATAATGCTAGACACTATGACAGTTGCCATTTGATCAGAAAAAGAATAGTATGAAGAGAAAAACAGAATCATAATGAGAAAACCGTTTCCGTTTTGCGGCTATCTTGTATCCAGAGAAGGATGGTTTTCTTGAGCAATTTCATTCAGTATATCCATGAGCAGGACTTTGCATAACACAGTTTTCTACACTGATTTTCCATCGACGTCCTGTACTTGATGTCCGCGTGTTCAGGTCTACGTGGTGTGATGTTGGCGGCGCTGCTAGCGGCCCTCATGTCGTCCTTGACCTCCATCTTCAACTCGGCCAGCAGCATGTTCACCATGGACATCTGGCGACGATTCCGACGACGCGCCTCTCAACACGAGCTCATGATCGTCGGCAGGGTATGGTGAATTGCTTGGCTTATAAGCCTTACTGTCTATTCTGAATCCTAAGTTTTAACAACCTTAAGGGCAGTGACTTTCTCTCATCACTTGTGTCCCTTCTGGTAGTACGAGGTAAATTTTTGTCCACTAAATCCCGTTTTCGTGCAAGCTGGGCCTAGCTCAACATGAAATTGTCTTCCCACAGACAATAACTGTATGTATCACATTGTACTGAATTAATTTGACTGGCGTTTGGCCCCTAGATGTACGTATCAACGTTTCCGTTTCAGCAGATAGAATATTCTACCAAAACAGCCATGTGCCAGGAACGAATACCATTATCCTTTCAGCTAAAAGATGTAAGAAAGTAATGGATCTTCTACAGGCGTGTGTGCTGGTGGAGGTGGGTATCAGCATTCTATGGCTGCCTATTCTACAAGCAGCTCAAAGTGGACAGTTGTGGAGTTACCTGCAGGCCGTCTCCTCCTACACCGCCCCTCCGTGGTGCTGCATCTTCCTTATGGCCATCTTCTGGACCAGAACCACAGAGGCTGTCAGTAACTCTTCACAGTTTGTCATATGATTGTTTGGATGAGCTGGTTTCGTTGCCTGTGTTAGGAGTCTAGGTTAACACCCTTTTTTCCACACCTCAAAGACGGGGTAAAAAGGAAAGAAGCCTGCACAAACATTAAGCGTCCAGCTCGCATAGACTTTACGATCCGAGCATTGAAAGTCCAACGTTGTACTAGCAGGGTTATGCCGGCTACACGTTCCCGACAATTCAAAGCTGCATAACGATTTCTTTTGTGTTCCCATTTCCTCTTTCTCACCGGATCGAAAATCACCCCATAAGCCGTTTCACAAATAGTAAAGGTGCTAGCAATACGACCGAGAGAAGACCAGATGCAAACGGTTTACGAACATCAGCTTAAGTTACATGCATGGATGCGTGTCTGGAAGAATATTATTATTCCCATAATTGACGCGTGATATCAATCGATATTTTTCAGTATATTTTATAATATCAATATCTTTATTGATATTATCAGTGGACTGACAGTCCATTGGCGTTCATTATATGGTGTGTAACAATGGATGGTTTCTGACAGGGCGCGTTCTGGGGTGTTGTGATGTACGTAACAATGGATGGTTTCTGATAGGGCGCGTTCTGGGGTGGTGTGGTGTACGTAACAATGGATGGTTTCTGACAGGGCGCGTTCTGGGGTGTTGTGGTGTACGTAATGGATGGTTTCTGACAGGGGCGCGTTCTGGGGTGTTGTGGTGTACGTAACAATGGGTGGTTTCTGACAGGGGGCGTTCTGGGGTCTGATGATCAGCCTGGTGGTGGGACTGATCCGGATGATCATGGACTTCGCCCTGCCCGCGCCCTTCTGTGGAAGTAAGGAGGAGGACCCCAGACCTGACGTTCTGAAAAAGGTCAACTTCCTGCACTTCGCCATTATCCTGTCCGGCGTCTCCGTCATCTCTACCGTCGTCATCTCGCTCCTCACTGAACCACGACCACCGGAAAAGGTATTATCTTGACACGCGTTTTCTTAGTCGTTCAAATTAGAAATTGCACGTTCTTACAAAAGAAAGAAATCGTCGCAATTGTTTGATCCCAGAGCTGCGTTTGTCTCTGCCGGACAGTTCTCTTTGAATGTGAAGAACTCGGATCTTTCAGTGATTTTTATGATAAAGAAGCAAGCAGCCTAACTACCTCATGCATTGCGTTATCCGGCCATACGATACCAGCTGATGCGTTTGATCGTGTCTTTAGGTTTACTTTTGTACTAGAAAATGCGTGTTAAATTGCCACAAGCTATCTAGTACATCAGATGGCAAGTGCAGCAAAAGACCAGGACAGGTTTGGACATTTCCTATTTTCAGTAAACGTATGGTACGCTTGTTGCTTTTGGGTTATCTATAGTGTCACAAACCAATAAATAACGTGTTTTAGTTACGTCGTGTAACGTGGTGGACACGTCATGACCCCCTGGATCCGGAAGAGACCGAGTCAGAGGATGACTTTGCTCAGGACGAGGAGGAAAAGGAACCGGAAATCCGTGAGTAAAAGCTATATGCTAGTCGTGGATCTCAAAAGCGAAATATTTGTATCCGCTGCAAAGCCCCCCTCCCCCATCCACTTGTATCCACTGCAAAGCCTCCCCCCCCCCCTCCCCCCCCCCCCCCCCCCCCCAAAAAAAAAGTTTTTCGAGTGGCGTCTTTCGGCAACGCACAATTCAATTTAAATATTTACGCTGGGAGTTTCATAATTATTTGCCATTAGTTAACAGCGGTTTTTCATACATAACAGGCTTGCTTGTATACAAGCAAACAATCCTACATTTCAATTTTCAAAATAAGACGAGACCAAAAGCAAACCAGTATAAGGGAGTGCTGTATTTGACTAATGTTGCAGGCAAAAAGACCATTGGTCGCAAGCTGTACAACTGGGCGTGTGGTATCGACGACAAACCCAAACCCAAGCTCACACCAGAACAGAAGGCGGCCATCAAGCGGAAAATGACGTCACTGCACGAACACCCAGCCGCGTCTCGCTTGACGACAGCAGGGGCCATTACTATCGCTTGTATCACCACATTCTTATTGGGTTTTTTCTATTGATACGTCTCGTGTTCACACAAATCATCCTACCTCGACGTACCAGACCTTGTGTTACATACCTATGCCTGCACTTTGTCCTCACCCTTGACTATAACTGTGACACACATAGACTGTATAATTATACATATACACACACGATACATTCCATTTCTCTTCAGAGAATTGCAGGTTTTTTTAAAATTCCAATTCCAATCTTGATACTGTTTGAGAACTATACTCACGGAATAAAGTAATCTGCCATCATTCAGTTCAAAATATCTCAAGGTCGATAATAGTTTTAAAGATACTTTTTGCAGGAGGAACAAAGTGCTTTGCAAGAAACCTCACAGTTTGTCTGCAAAGACGCGGTGTGGTTTTGGAGTTTGCAAGTTGAGCGGAGTGTGTGTGGCAGCGCTGGAAATGCACTGGCACATAGCCACATTTGAATTGCAAACAGACGGTGAAAGGTTTAAATTAATTCAAAAGTCGATACAAAATAATGAGAATCACTTTCCATTGTTCACGATCATGTTACAATTACAGTCACTTTGTACCGAGAAGAAAATTTCATTCGAAATCGACACAAATCTGAATCACATTCGAGTTAATATTTGGTGTGTCCGCCAGGACACACAGGTGGTGGTTATGCGCATTTCACGAACCAGGTTGGATGGAATGCCTGTGGGATGGCATTCCCGATGTTGACGAGGGCCTGCTGCAGCTGCTGACGATTCTGTGGTGGGTTTGCCAGATCCCTCAGTCTTCTTTTCACTGATTTCATCTCAATAATGTTCGACTGGGCTGAAGTGTGGTAGGTTAACAGGTTATGGCAGAACTGGAATATCGTTCTGGTTGAGATCAACAGTCACAATTCGAGCCACATACGGACGGGCATTGTCATGCTGGAGAGTGGTGTTTGGGTGACTGTGTGTAAGTGTAAGGCACCACATGCTGCTGAACAATGTTGTCTTGGTAGCCCACAGCGTTCACTTGTCGTTGATGAAGACAAGATCAGTGTAGCACTTTCAGTATAAATACTTATGGATTCTTGTCGGTTGAATCGGGACTACAGTCCGCAGCCATGTTGAAGGAAGTGACCACATGAAAAATGTGCATCGTCCGCGAAAGAATACGAAACTAGGCTTGTTTAGTCTTACAGATGAACGCTGTCTTCTTTGAGGATAGGTTTGTAAATAAATCTTAAAGCTTCAGCACCTTGCAGAGCGAGGATTGTTTACTTTATTTACCGGCGCAAGCTTTCAAAAAACATATTTGGGGTATAAATGTAAGTTCAAGTTTTCAGCTCTTCTAGCGGTCTCCGTAGCGCAGTGGTTAGCACTCTGGACAGGAGATCCGAAGGTTATGGGTTCGAACCCCGGCACAGCCGGTGGTCGACAAACACCAGGGATTTGGTGAGTACCAAGGTGCCCCCCCCCCCCCCCCCAAACACACACCAACCATGCCCAACTCTCCTCACACGAAACCCCAAGTAAAACTAGGGAGGTTTGTGTGGGTGACAAGTAAAAAAGTAAAACTATAGAGGTTGGCCTGGGGCAGAGGAAACCTAGCAGGGTTTGCCCGGGGGTAGAATAAAACTGGCGGGGTTTGCATGGGGATAGAGTAACACGAGGGTGTTTTTGCCGGGGGGGGGGGGGGGTAGACTAACAGTAGGAGAAGTTTCCCTGTGGGTAGAATAAAAACAGGGGTTTTTACCCTCAACTGAGGTGAAAACAGGGGCATTTGCCATTTCTTGTAATTTTTTTTTATTATTTTTTTTGGTCAATTAAAAAAAAAAGTCAGGACCCAAGCCCTAATTTGTTTGATGTTCAGATTAAACAGTTCATTTACCACTATTTCTCTCTACCAAAAATAGACTGACACAAACATGGTAAGTAAATGGACTGACACAAACATGGTAAGTAAATGGACAAAAGTACAGTTGCCACGCAAACGCCGATCTTGAACTTGCAAACTCCAAAACCACACCATGCAGTAAAACTGTTCGTAAACCAAACAACCCAGAACATTCAGACTTTTTGCGTTATGTTTGGAATGGAGCGCACTTTATTTTTGCTTCTTAAAGTATTTTCCTAACTATTACCAATTTTGAGACAGTTTGAATTAAACGATGGTAGATTACTTTATTCCGTGTGTATATATCATTTATACAAGTTTAGCTTTTGCTCATTTCATTCGTTAAAACCCTGTTTCTAGTTAGATGTTGCCTTATTGGTGATAGATTTTAACCTATAACATTTGAATCAAACTGGGTTTGTAAACTTTTAAAATCATATGCACATATTTTTTGTCATCCGAAACTCATACCAAAGTAAATCAGTGAGAAAGAATCTTTTATGTGCCCTTTGAAAAAGAGAGGTTGAATGCATGACTCTCTCTCTCTCTCTCTCTCTCCCCCCCCCCCACCTCTACCCCTCTCTCCCCCTCACACACACACACACACACCACACCACACCACACCACACCACACCACACCACACCACACACACACACACACACACACACACACACACACAGACTTGCGACACACACGTAGAAAATTGATTGAATTTATTCACTGGACGGATTTTTAAAGTTGTGATTTTTTTTCCACGAACGATACTCGGATCACACAAATGATTGATTCAATTCACTTTTTGTATCAAGTTTTGAGTTAATTCAAATCAAACAAAGCACACAACCAAGTTAAGTGGTTACGTGTCTTTCGAAAACTTGACGATGGATGTTGCTTGGATTTTCTGAGTTAAATTTGTGTGTGCTCGACCAACTTCTGTGACGACCTATACGTACATCAAAAATATTCACTCGATATCCTGACGTTTCTTGGTGTGTTCCTGATGTCCGTTCACTGAACACGCGTCACTGTGACGTGGCACGGGTTTCTTAGTATCCTTAATGTCCTTGGCAGGTGCGTGCATGATATGGAAATAGCCTGTGATGTCCATAACGACAATGGCGCCGAAGGAAAGAACAAGAAAGACAATGCCCACGTATCCAATGCCTGTGGCTGACGGGCGGTGATCAGGAGCACTGGTCACTTTACGTATCGTACTAGACAGCTGCGCTTTGTCCACCGCCAGGTCCTTCTTCAGCTGCTCCGCCTGGTCCTCAGCCTGCTGCTGCCGCTCCTCCAGCGTCAAGTTGGCCAGGAGTTTGCTTTTACAGTTACACACGCACTCCCCACCCTTCCCCGACACTATGGTGGTGCTTGACTTTACAGTTCCATCCCCTGACTTCACAGTAGTTCCCTCCCCCTGGTAGATCTGTGAAGTGGTCGTATGTTGTGTATGTGAAGAACTTGCTGTGGTTACTGTTGTCTGTGTCTGGGCGTCAGTTGTGGTCCGGCCACTGACGGTTGTGTGAATGTTGTCAGTTGACGGCTGTTCCCCTGTTGTACCCCTTAGTGTGGAGGTGACTGGATCAGGGCTGGTGTCACCTGGCACCGGTGACGATGTTGTTTCCATGGCTGTCGTTTGCCCGGATGTTAAAGGTGATTCTGTCGTAATGTCCACTGGAGTTGTAGGTACGACTAGAAGCAGGACGTTTTAGGGGGTTTAATAGAAGCGACAATGATGCTCAAACAGTTTTCAAAATAAGGATTATGTGTTTAAAGCAATCCTAGAAAAAAAGTCATTTTTGTTCTTGTTTGTACCTAGATCTGTACCCGTTCAAGAAGGCAACGTAAACATCTGTTACCTGATTCACAGTCAGTTCCCGTGTAGCCAGCTGTACAGGTACAGTTATAACTATTGACGCCATCAACACATGTGGCTCCATTCTGACACGGATCAGGCGTACAGTCGTCAATATCTGGCATACAGAAAAAGGGAAATATTGTGGGTGATTTAATCAAACGATTTACGTCACCAGTTAATATCAATCATATGCAATGTCAAAAGCAAGCACATCTAGGTAGATAGGTTTTCATGCAAAAAGGGTTACTTGTTACTTGTTTCACAAACAGCTCCGGTGTAGCCGGCAAGACACGTGCAGTTGTAGTTATTAACATCATCCACACACGTAGCACCGTTCTGACACGGGCTGGCGACGCAGTCGTCGATATCTAACGGATAGACGCACTGACAATACTTTAACATTTGGCTCCATTTAAAGGAACCCACATAAAACAATTGTAAACGATTTTCCTGACATCACTCGTATAGCCTATGGGACACCGAATAGGTAACAACTTTGAATTATGAAATTGCAAACAAACAAACGAGCACGCAAACAAACGGATTCCAATGACAAGGTAAATATTTTAGGTTGCTTATTGGGGTCTGTAAGGTTTGATACAGATAACACTCTACAAACACTGGGCAAGCCGGGATAGTCGAGCGGTAAAGCGTCGGACTTCCAATCAGTGCTCGGGTTGTGAGCTCTCGGGTTCGGCTTGGGCCCAATACTTGTCCTGGCCTCTTTCTCGTTGCCCCGTCTTTCATATCACCCATAATGTGGTGGAAAAGACGCTAAACCATCAAACACCAACAACAACAAAAAAAAAAAAAAAAAAAAAAACACCCGCCCTTCAAGCAGTGCATACTGAAGAACACATCCGATTCGGTCATATTTAAAAAAAATATTGCCAGTGCTTGCTCGGGATTCTGACTTGTCTCACAATCGTTTCCAGTATACCCCGCAAGGCACGTGCAACTGTAACCATTGACAGCATCAACACACGTGGCTCCATTCTGACAGGGGCTGGGTGTATAGTCGTCGATATCTGACGGGTAAAACGTTACGTGAAAACAAACACCTTATAGTGGAACTGTAATCAGAGGCTTTTGAGCCAGTTTGCATATATACGTATTGGCACACCCGATAGGGGAGAAAGAAAATCTTTTGATTTGACTTGACTTGACATTCTTTGTGTAATGTTTTGCTGGTCTACGCGGCTGTTATATCAAATGAGGAACGAACCTGTCTCGCACCGGCTGCCTGTGTACCCAGCACTGCACGTGCAGTTAAATCCATTGACCACGTCCACACACGTGGCTCCGTTCTGGCAGGGGCTGGGCAAGCAGTCGTCTATATCTAAATGAACAGGAAAGGGTGTGGTATTAGAGGCATCTAGACCTATCCCCTTGGTAACATTATATCCCAAGGAACGATACAAGGATGATAACAAGCATGTTACAAGTTCTCTTTTGTGTCTTTTTCGTGACAAACTCTTTGGAGGCTGACCATACTAGACCTTACTATCGTGTCGTATGAACACCGCTGACTGGACATGCTATCTACTTACCTGTTTCACACGCACTTCCAGTGTAACCAGCGACGCACGTGCAGTTGAATCTGTTGACGTCATCTGTACACGTGGCGCCGTTCTGACAGGGGTTGGGGGTACAGTCGTCAATGTCAGTCTCACACTCACTACCCGTGTAACCTGCCACGCAAGTACACACATAGGTGGAGGCCATAGCGTCGTTCTCACACGTGGCACCGTTTAGACAGGGTTCACTCTGGCAGTAGTCTGCACGCATAATTATCTCCGTTACAAATGTGTATAATCTATACTCACGCCTAATCTAATATACAAACTAACATACTTCAACACCCCTTTGGCTGTCAGCCAATATTCGTTAGAATTACAAAAAGTATATGTAAATCTAATCAGTGTTTTACAATGCCACAAACGCTCTCACTGCACTTAGTACGGTAGAAAGAACAAAGCAACTCGTATTCGTCCATGTACACAATCTGATGTTAGTGAGATGTGTCGGTACTTTTAAAGGTGTACCACACAAAACCTGGGAAATACAGTTAAAGGCCGTTCTTAACCGGGCGAACCACCAGTCTGGCGAACTTGTTCGGCGAACTGTGTATTGTATACGAACAGGGCAAGCGCACGCACGTACATAGTTCCAGAGGTTCGGCCGGACTAGTTCTCTTTCTTAACCGACCGTTAATGATATGCATACGTCATCGCCCGAACAAGGCGGACTCGGAAGTTGAGACAATCGTAAACAACCAAAATGGGCGCCTTCGTAGATCGAGACGACCAGGCATTTGCGGTAGTTATCGTTTTGAGTGAACTCTTGGAAGCCGAGGAAGAGGAGATAAGAGGAAAAGAGCGCAAGAGAGGGAAATGTGAAGTGAGTCGATAGCCGCGATGCCGTCCGCCATTTTCCTCAAGTTTGTACATGCGCACAACAGCTCTCCCCGAGCAACCAATCAGAGCGCAGGATCGGCAAAAGGATCGCGAGGGTTCCCACGACACGCTATGCAGTCCTCGAACCTAGTTCGCCGAACCTTTCGAACCAGGGTTTCCGCACAAGTATTTGGTCGGTTAAGAAACAACGTGCGCGAACCTAGTTCGCCGTACTCTCCGAACCTAGTTCGCGAACCAAAAGTCTGCCCGGTTAAGAACGGCCTTAAGGCTCAGGTTCCAACTATAAAAAACGATCTACACCACGAAAGGGTTACCATGAAGCAGTTTTCAAGATCAGCTGTGTAAAAAAAAAAAAAAAAAAAAAATGATGAGTGAACTTCAAGGAGCGGCGCATTCAATCGGCGATATTTTATCTCACCATATTTGTCTAGCAGCTGCATGCCTGCTGGGGCAGCCAATCCGGTGCCGACACCGAAAGCATACATCATGACTCCGAACGGAGCTCCTGAGGAATGTCTCAGCCAATGGGTGTTTGCGTCCAGTGTCAAGTGACCTACACTGTATCCGCAGCCAATGGAAGTAAAGGTTGGTGTAGAGGGTAGAATGAGGCCTGCCAAATCGCCGTCTCTTGCCGTCACCGCAATATATCTAAAGAACAACAAAAACCTTCGTGCGTTTATCGGCGTTAGACTACATCATTATGCCATCTGACATCTCATGAAAAAGGTACAGCTTCAGTACATGCAAGCCTACCGTGACATCAGTACATGTCATGTCATGTCACTGCTTTTCTTGTCGACGGAATTTTCGAGTTGCCTCACCCGAGGAAAACACGTCCTAGCAACAGTCTTTTATGAGTATTGCATGCATGGATTGTTGCTTTTTTTAATCAAGATATGGGTCATTTACATGCATACATAGCGGCGCCGCATGCTGTTATGAGCCGGAACATGCACACTTAGTGAAATTGACTCGACTGGGCTTGGCCGGTGAAATCCAAGTTGTGCTCGACAGGAGATTGAACTTGCATCTTTGGTATGACAAATGATTGTCCATGTTAACGTCCTCTTTTCTGAGAGATAGTCTGACAGCCTTCTGAGACAAGTGCTACGCGTTGCGATATGACGTACACGTTTTTCACATAGTGATCAAGTTCCAGTGCTGTTCGCCAGATCAATAACCAAACTTTCTTTATCTGTCTTTATCTATGAGGAAGTATGAATGGACCTGATGAAAACGATTATTTTACAGACAGTTCAGTCAGAATTTAACGCTTCAATGAGGCACACGGTGAAAACGGTAAATTGTCAGATGTGAGCGTTAGGAGACTCACCTATTAAATGTTCCCGTTGTCATGATCTCCAGAGTAATCAAGTATTCCGATGTAAAGTTTTCTGCCGGAGGTAGTATAGCCATGTATGGATCGCCCAGAACCACGCTGGGGTCGGTGTCTGCTCCCTTGGTCATCATGAGAACCAGAACAGGCTGAGAGGTGACCACGCACAGTTCTACAGCCGACGCAGCGCCAAGGTCATAGTCGAAGTACTCGCCCTTGTTCAAGGTCCTAGTGGTTCCTGGAGATTCCATCAGTTCCGTATTGTCGTGTGCGCTAAAAACCCGGTAGATGGCTCCACTGGTGCGATACTGGACGTTGTGCAGGATAAACGTTCGTCCGAAGTCTTCCACCGGGGGCATCATCTCCACCATGTGATCACAAAAATTGACGTTCACAGGCACCGTATCGCACTTTAGGCCCGTTATCACGGTGACAGGCTTGTTGCTAGTGACGACGGATCCTTCAAAGCTGGTTTGCCCAGAACACCAACCACCCCACACGCTGTGTCGGTTGAGTGTGGCGGTGGCCGTCTGTCCGTTTGTCAGTCCCCCCAGACAGCTGCCCGTCCCCTTCAGGGTTAGCAGCACGGACACGCTAGTGTTGTCGTAGAGCGCGGCGATGACGAAGTAGGTGCCGTAAGTGGGTGTGTAGGTGTAGAGGATGTAGCGGGTGCCCATGGTCTGGATAGGGAAGGCTGTGTACAGGCCCGCGCTGCTGTCTCGGTGGTTCACCACGTACACCGACACGTCACCTGTAGCGTTCACGTACACCGCCTGACACACACACACACACACACACACACACACACACACACACACACACACACACACACAAACCCCGGATGACACTCTGCAATGGCGAATTCCGTGTGTGCAGATTGCAGTGGGTCCGCGCTATATCCAGGGGCATTCAGGCCCCCTCACAAACCAATGACGTCAAACGCGTCATGGGTTTGTGCGTCCCCCCTCGCGCTGCCGCCTCGCTACGCGGCGGTTGGCTCGGTGAAACCGAACGTTATTATACGCATCCCTGTAATTTAGCCTCATCCTGCTATGTCAGAAAGGTAATTCTTATGTTCCTCCACCGTGCGCGTGGTAGTATCAGCAACGCTATTAGGTCTCATAAGACACCGCGACCGTACTGCGAGACGCTCTGTACTAAAAGCTGCCCGGGTTGTCGTTGCTCTCCGGCCCTGCCCGGACCGAAACGAACGCTTCTATGGGCTGGATGAATGAAATGAGTTTGGCGGAACTGAACAACGATTTTTGCTCTGTGTGTGTGTGTGTGGGGGGGGGGGGTATGAGTGTGTGTCACTGTCAGTAGTTATCACGTACACACTTTACATTTCTTGCACGGTTTTTTTTTTTTTTTTTTGATGCGTTAATTTAATTAAACACACACACACACCCGGAGAGAAACACTCGCAAAATTGGCGTTTCACGTGTTTTTCATCACGTATTGGGGAAACGGCAGCGAGACCAGAAAACATTTACATGACAGGTCACATCACGGGCTAGTGCTCCAACTTTTTGATATCGTAATAATATCACGATAACACAACAGGAAATGTGGTTTGCAGGACATATGACGTGCATAAAAACGCAGCATTGTCAGGTACATGAATGCCCCTGCAGGAACACGAGTGCCCCTGTGTGCATATAATGCTATCAAATGGCCCTGTACATGAATGCACATTATTAGTAAACACTATCATGATAATAAGGAGGGGAAAAAAAACACCTGAAGACAAAATGCAGTGTGGTTGGTGAGACAAATGGCATGCCCAAAACACACCATGTGTGAGGTACATGAATGCCCCTGCAGGAACATGAGTGCCCCTAGATAGGCTAAGTTAGTGCTTCTGCATGCATGTAATGCTAACAAGGGCCCCGCAATGTACATGAATGTATCGCTGATGAATTGAACAACATTGCAGAGAATGCATTGTGAGAGATCACGACAGTATTAAGAGGCATTAGGCTCGGAGCAGCTGTGCAACGTGCGCGAATTTTACAGACACCTCATAGCTGCTATGCTGATGACTGTGATCTGCTTTGTAAGTGTTTTTTTGGTATCCCGTGCCGCGATACCTGGTGGAACAGGACTGTTAAACGCCAATTTTCCGATGTTTTGTATGTTTGATTTTTACATGAACGCGTCATAGATCAATTTAGCCACGCTGGATTTTAGCCATCGTATGAAATAATAACTGACAGTACGGAGTCGCATTGTGCTCGTGCGTAAACGTGAAAGAAAACGCGAAGGCTTCTCTGTGTAGTGTAGAATGTACATCATTAGTAAGCACTATCATAATAATATCACGATAACACAACAGGAAATTTGGTTTGCAGGACATATGACGTGCCCAAAACACAGCACGTGTCAGGTACATGAATGCCCCTGCAGGAACACGAGTGCCCCTGTGTGCATATAATGCCATCAAATGGCCATGTATGTACATAAATGCACATTATTAGTAAGCGCTATCAGGATAATAAGGAAAAAATAAACACCTGAAGACAAAATGCAGTGTGGTTGGTGGGACAAATGGCATGCCCAAAACACAGCATGTGTCAGGTACATGAATGCCCCTGCAGGAACACGAGTGCCCCTACATAGGCTGTGTCAGTGCCTCTGCGTGCATATAATGCTAACAAGGGCCCCGCAATGAAAATGAATGCATCGCTGATGAATTGAACAACATTGCAGAGAATGCATTGTGAGAGATCACGACAGTATTAAGAGGCGTTAGGCTCGGAGCAGTTGTGCAACGTGCGCGAATTTTACAGACACCTCATAGCTGCTATGCTGATGACTGTGATCTGCTCTGTAAGTGTTTTCTGGTATCCCGTGTCGCGACACGTGGTGGAACAGGAATGTAAAACGCCAATTTTCCGATTTTTTGTATGTTTGATTTTTACATGAACGCTTCGTAGATCAGTTTAGTCACCTAGGATTTTAGCCATCGTACGAAATAATAACTGACAGTACGGAGTCGCAGTGTGCTCGTGCGTAAACGTGAAAGAAAACGTGAAGGCTTCTCTGTGTAGTGTAGAATGTACATCATTAGTAAGCACTATCATGATAATATCATGATAAGACAACAGGAAATGTGGTTTATAGGACAAATGACGTGCCCAAAACACAGCCTGTGTCAGGTACATGAATGCCCCTGCAGGAACACGAATGCCCCTGTGTGCATATAATGCTATCCAATAGCCCTGTATGTACGCGAATGCACAATATTAGTAAGCGCTATCATGATAATAAGGGCAAAACACCTGAAGACAAAATGCAGTGTGGTTGGTGAGAGAAATGGCATGCACAAAACACAGCATGTGTCAGGTACATGAATGCCCCTGCGGGAACACGAGTGCCCCTACATAAGGTATGACTGTGCTCCTGCGTGCATATAATGCTTACAAGGGGCCCTGCATGTACATGAATGCTTCGTTTATGAAATGAACAACACGAGAAAGCATCAGTGGTGAGGGATCGCGACAGTACTAAGATGAAATGGGCTTGGAACACTTAATTCCTGCAAAACCGTGCGACTAGGCATGTTTTGACATGCCCGGGCAGGTTTTAGTACGACATGCCAGTACTGCATCTCCGTAGTACTGTCATGACCTATTACGATGGTTTCTCATGTTGTTGAGTTGATTTACTACAACGCGTACGGTGGAGGAACATCGGACTGACATAGCAGAGTAACGGTAAACGAGCGCCTGTACAAACGATCGAACGAACCGAGCTGGTGAGCGAAAGAAGGAGCGCACAAACCCATGACGCGTTTGACGTCATAGGTTCGTGGGGGTGCCCCAATGCCCCTGGAAATAGACATCACCATTGCAGTGGGTCCAATGCCCTTGGAATTCCAAGTTGAAGCGCTTTCTGATTCTATCAACTGAAATTCTCGGAGCAGAGAATTTAATATGACAGATCAGTTTACTGGCAGGCAATGCAAAAAATACGGATGTATTTCACTAGGCAGTTCAGAAGAGGTTAGAAATTTCAGACATTTCCTATACCGTGCCCGAGCCAAGGCAAGTATTCCACAGACCGCCCACCATAGTAGCATTAAGAAAGGCAATTGTCGATAGTCAAAACTGAAAGGGCAAGAAACCAGACTAACATCAGAACAGTATTTATTTTTTTTTATTCTGTTTTTGGTATGAAAGGACATTTACAAACAAGTGTGAACGCAAACAGGCATGGACATTTCAGACTTGTCGAAAAAAAAAAAAAAATATGATATACTTATTGTACAATGCATGCGCCAACACACACACACACACACACACACACACACACACACACACACACACACACACACACACACACACAGAGTATGCCTGCCTTCCTAAACGAGATGTGGTTAAATCACTAAGAACATGAAAGTTACACTACTAACCTACTATAGGGAAGCCAATCATTTGTAAATTTGTCCAAGTTCCCAGACACTGCATGACTGTATCGTTCAATGGCATATCTGTGTTTTACTATTTGTACAAAAGCTACTTTACTAGGAATCTGGTTCTGCAGCTTGGATTTGTAAATATGGAATTTAGCTAATAAAAGAATCAGGTCGAATACTTTGTCTGTTTTGTATTGTTGTTTTGTACCAAATATTACCAGGATGTCAGAGAAGACCAGATTGGTACAGTGTTCACACCTTTCCTGAAGTAAGGTCAACAATTCTGCCCAAAACTTCTGAATAAAAGGACATTCCCAAAATAGGTGGACAAGATTTTCCTCATACGCATTACAAAAGGTACACTTTGAGGTGTCCAAAATTTTACATAGATAAAGATATCTGTTCGTGGGTAACAATCTATGCAACAATCTAAGCTGAAACCATCGAAGTTGTGAATCTAGTGTGGTTTGAAAAGGGTGAAGAAAAATACGTTTCCAGTCAAAGTTGCTATGAAACTGTTGCTGCCACTTCAAAACACTTGACGGTTTGGACTGGGTATCTGTCAAAATTGAATAAACCTTTTTTTTCTCTCCATACAGGATCAGTCCCCACACCTTTGAAATGTTCTTACTCTGACCTGAGTCAGCATCAAGACCACACTTGTGTCTATATTTCTTGATGGCACTAATAATACCATTATACAATACAAAATTGGTAGATATACCTGGATATTTGCTTTTAAGCTCCTTAAAGCTATAAAAATCTCCCTTGTCATTCACTAAATCTCCAATCACCCACATCAGAACAGTATTAAGACTGTGGAGTGCACATAGGCTTACAGTGATCATGCTGTCGTTCATGAATATAATGAGAAAATGATGAGGCTGGGGACTTACCTTCATCTCCACCACGCCCTGTTCTGTGTAGTGCAGGTCAGTCGGCAGCGATACTCGGACAGACGACTGTGCCGCCACATTGTGAGAGGAGGAGTTGGAGTACAGTTCATTGTGCACGGTCACAGTGGCTGCGTCACGTGCTGTGACGTAGATGGCGTTCTCGCCTGTCTGGTCGTAGTTGCGGACGAACGTAACTAGGAACTCACGGCCCCATTGGTCCATTGGCTTGGATACTGCGGGACAATTTCCATAATCACTTCTGCTTGTGCCACAACTCGTGTAATACCCAAGACGAGAGACCATGGCTGATCTTTTCTCTTTCAAATTCATCTTTGAATACCGCGGTTGCCGGTTACGCAGAGTCGGGTGCTCTCCATCGCCGGAGACGCAAACGGTCCCCCATGATGTGGGCTATGCATGCGATGGCGAGCAACGTGAGCGTTTCGACCGGCAAAGATGTTCGCGATAAAATTAAATCAATGAAAGTTCCTGAACTGAAAAAAAAAATATCTGAAAGACAGGGGCGTGCGTTTTAGTGGCTACACAAAAGCGCAGCTTATCACTTTAGCCCTTGAAGCAGATCGGCAGTCGCTTCAACCGAGAGACTCGGTCTTGCCACGCGGAGAAGTTCTGCCTTCGAATCGCTTTTATCCACAAATTTCTGAGTCTCGGCTCTGAAACTTTTGAAGGAAAGGGCTCAAACTGAACGATCTCACCATTAGGTAAGACCATCTCTGGAAATTTCTCCAGCTTATCTGATTTTCTCGAGCCATTTCAAGTTGGCAGCCGATCGCAACGCAGTGGTAGTGCGGCATCGTGTGTGACTCGAGCAGCCCACATGCCGAGTCTATCAAGCCCAGTCTCGGTCCAAAACCGCGCACGTTCACGCATGTTCACGCGCTATAACGAGAATCGGCAACCGCAGCATTAGTAGTGGTATCTCCACCAAAAGCCCTTTATGCGGCCCTAGCTCCGGTCCAGCCTAACAATGCCTAATCCCGTTTGAAGTTGCTTGGGGAAGGCTGCTTTTTTGTCCCTTTCGAGAGTGGGCCATAGAAGCACCACTGCCATTTCCGTAAGTTTATTCAATTCAATTCAATTCAATATAACTTTATTGTCTGTCGATGGCAGAAAATTTTCTTCTGGCTCGCACGCACACACACACACACACACACACACACACACACACACACACACACACACACACACACACACACACATTAATTTATCTAGACATATAAATCCATACATATTAAACACAGATCCTAAAGTAATGTGTGACGCCCCGCTCTCCAATCTGAGCACGACAGTACCTTCCCCCGCCCTCTTGCCCCGTCAGGTCATTGTTAGTATGTTAATAGTAGTCGTAGAGGGAGGAGAGGAGGAATAACATAGCACTACAGCTGTTGTTGCCTGTTGCTACAGCGTAATAACTATGTAACAGTCGTATCTAATGACGTGCAACCAAATGCCATGTTCTTACTATCCCAGCCAAAATATTGTTCGCTGCTTATTTGCGGTAAAACGATTACAACATCTATTATTTACACTTGATCACATTGAAACACTTACGCTTGACCAGGGACGTCAGTAACAGAACGTGCACCAGCATCTGGAAAGAGACAGAGAGAGCCGGTAATCGTGGCTAAATGGACTGACTTGATGGCATCGATAACCATCAAATCAGTTTGATTGTCGTGTTGTTCAGTTGCGAGCCGTTAGCTATAAGGCGTGCTACACGCGATCCTTCATCTGGAAGTTTTAATACTCGCCTGTCGTGACACGGCGCTCGCCATTCTCACAGCACGATAACGTAAATCTGTTCGCGTACAATTCTTACAGTACACGAGGGTTTGTCAGTCAACAATGGAAATGCTATATTGTCTTTTTTTCTGTTCTTTTTTTAGTTTTTGTTGTTGTTGTTGTTGTTGTTGTTTTAGTACAAAAGGAGTTTCTTTCATTTTAAATTTTAGACCTATGCTTGCACTATTGCACACTTACGAAATCGTCTGCCCGGTTTAGAAATGATCCGTTGGAGTCCTTTTAGGGTATATGTGAGGAACAGATATGGTGGTAAATGGCGGTTTGAGGGCTGACCAGGCGTGGAAAAGGTGGTCTTTGAGATACCCATTCAAATGCGGGAACAGACTCGAAATAAAACTCAGCAGATCGCGTAGAAGGTTTGAACAATATGTCAATGTTTTTTCTCCAAACACTCGGATACTTTACACGGGTCGCGATTCCCCAACAGGTGCGCTGAAGTGACATAACTTTGTGTCTCTCATCGAAGTGTTGTATTAGGCATCCTGCAGAACTGGTTCGCCCAAAGCAAGGCAGTGTGTGTGTGTTATTGTGTCCGGGCGTGTATCTCCGAAAATACTCAACCGACTGGCTTCAAATTTGGGATCTCCAAATATATCACGATCCTTTGACAGAGTGACCGACCGAGTTGTAATTGCTTCGGTGATTTGGGAGTTATCGCCCTTTTCAGAAAAGTCAGTTGTCTGGCGTTTACAGGCGTAATATTTATTTAAAATCACTCCGGTTTTTTGGGAAGTAGATAGCATGAATACTTATTCTGAACAGAGGCACATTTTGGAGGTAATCGCTCTTATAGTTTTGATGTAAACCGTACCTCAGTTTACATCGCATGTTTAGATGCCTGTATCTCCGAAAATCCTCAACCGATTGACTTCAAATATGGGGTGTCCTAATGAATAAAGATCTTTGAATAAAGGGCCCGATTCAAGTATGATTGGCGCACAGATGATTTGGGAGTTATCGCTCTTTTGAGAAAAGTTGGTTGTCTGGCGTTTACAGGCGAAATATTTATCTAAATCACTCCATTATTTTTTTTTTTAAATAGATGAATACGGACTCTGAACAGAGTGAATTTTGGAGGTGGTCGCTCTTATAATTTTGACGTAACCGTACCTCATGACAGCGCTGGTGAACCCATTTTAGATCTCAAAATCGCTCATACTATGTATAGATAATATGTCTCTGATATCATAAAAAATATACAAAACAAAAAAAAATTCAGAAAAATTCACTGCAGCCGTAATCGTCAGTTGAAAATTTATACTCCAAGCACATTTCCTCCACAAGCCACACGCCTCGCAAACATCGAGGAAAAGACGCACGCGCACTGACGCAAAGTATCAGCGTCACTTTGCCGACGTCATGTTTGATTGACGTGATGCTGGCCTATCTTGGGGTAGTCATGGTCTCCTCTCTCCTGAAATCGAGAGTCATGGATCCTAGCGTAGAAAAAAAATTAACACATTAATATCTCTGTGGTGGCTGGACCAATATTTAAATACTGATAGGATACAAGTGACGCTGAATTACGCTCCATGAAAATATACACTTTGGCCTTACAAGCTACCGTGCATGATTGTCTGAGTGGAAAATGCCCAACTCTAACACTGCGAGCTGAGGTTCGTCTGCTTGGCAGCCATTTGCATGGTGTCGGCGCATGCGTGCCTGAATAGAAAACCGCGGGAAAAGTCGGAGATTTCTAAAGGTGGGCAGATCAGACAAAAGCTGACAGAATAACAGGAATTGATGTAATATCTCTTTGTCAGTCTCAAAAACAGTTGGCTGAAAAATCTCACAGGTCCTGTACTGCTTTCTACAAGCTTTTCTTCATCAGAAAACTCACTCAGCGAAAAGATTTTTCAACTAAAACGTAAGTCAGTTCAAGATCCCTCGAATCTGACAGGCCGGCATGCTGATCCCTCCCAACCGCATAGCAGAAAGATCTACACAAACACACGAGATTTTTCTTTGATGACTGAACAAAATTTCTGATTACCACTGATTTGATGTGATCACTGATCATCATGGTGTGAGTGTTTATGTTATGTCTCTCTAGATCTAGATTGTGAGCCGACATTGAAGCAAATTCACGTGGAAGGATGGTAGTGAGGAGAAAGAATAAAAGGAAAAAAGGGGGCGGGGCGTAAAATACGGCAAGCACTATTACACAGCTGCTGTACTTTTTAAACTTTACAAAATCACTGTCACATAATCCAGTGTGTTAAATTGTACGTGCAGTTTTGCTTTCCAGGGACAAGGTCGGTGTAAACTAGCATGCACAATCCGCCAAACGCAAAACAGTAATGGAAAACGTTGAATCTAAACACTGAGATGATTTAAGTCCATCCCATACAAATCAAGACTCTCATCTTTTTTGTCCCTGTACTGTACACAGACGTATAGATCTATACGTCGATGGTACTGTACCAACATTGGCTGTCAAGAGCATTACATGTTTGGCAGCGTGAGCGGGGAAAACAGCAACATGGTTCAAACTGAAAATGTTGCCACTTCGCATTGTCAGACTCTTGACGTCAATGGCACCACGCGCATCACGTTTGTATGTGGGCACTTGTTTTCAAATGTTTTTTCCTTTGGAGCGAAATGATCCAGTTTGCTGAAGATGATCAATAAAATTGTATTGATGATCTTTGGTTTTCCCTCTGTTGTTGTATGTTTCTAAAAAGCATTCATGTCTGTGCTTGGGACTGCTGATAAGACAGTCAAAACATGCTTGGTGTGTGGATGAGGATCTTTGTAAATTAGGCTTTTGGTTGTCCTTTGAGTTGGTCAGACCAGACACAGCGAATGGTCAGACATCAGATTCCTGACCGGCGAAGGTTGTCCGATTTCATTTAAGACTTTTTTAATGTTTGGCAGATAGTACACATTGTATATTTTAATTCATATACAACTAGGTCTGTTGTACTGCAAACAAAAACGCATAAATGGGCACACCAACTGTATCTATTTATATTTTAGTATTATTTGTACTGTTTAATTTTCACACACACACACACACACACACACACACACACACACACACACACTGCTATAATGAGAAACATCGAAAGACGTAATGTTCAGGTAGTGTATGTTGAAATTTATCAGCCTTGTGATTAGGACATCACTTGGAAGGTCACACATTATCAAACGTTTCCTTTTGTACATTTATTTCTAGACACATGTTGATCAGTTACAACACAAACATTTTGGCCAATGGGGACAAAGTTTACCATTCAGGTTGGAAACATGGCAGCACATGGAAACTGATCAGATTTAGGACTGACCATACAGTAATGTGTCATGATAAAAACAAAAACAAAACTAAATGCCATTTCTTTCAAATGTTACAACAGTGAAACAAGTGCTTGGACAACTAGCAAATTACAGATAACAGAAAATGTATACCTGAAATATATTCTTTAGATTCTCACTGTTCCTTCAGCCCTAGCCAAGTCAGATTCACACTTCAAACAGAGTTTAGTACTAAATTTATTTCAAAAAGGTGGGGGTGGGGGTATGGCAGTTTGAATTGAGCGTCAAGTGTCTGATTAGATGAGGGAATTTTGGGACTGAATTTCATTAGTGTCAATACTGGAAAAGGTCTTGTCCTATTACAACCGGCTTTGACATCACCATTATGGTAACAAAAGATAATTTTAATGAGGGAATTTTAGTGTCCAAGATGCCCGGTCTGTTGATCCTGAGGTACATGTAGCAGGTAACAATCCCATGGTAGGTAGGGATATCACTGGCGATTGCTTTCTGAGGGGATTTCATATCGGTTAAACACAGATTTAGGCCAGTTTAAGAATATGTAATCGTTGCTCTCAGTTTGTAGTACATGTACTTGGATTCGACACAATAGAGGTTGTCTGGTACGCTTGTTGCTAACGTTAACATTAAAACAAAAAAGCAAAAGTGGACCTAACTAAACTTACCACTTGGTGTTGACTTGAATAATCGCCATGTTGAACATGATATCAGATGATGACACATTTGTAAACATATTTGCAGGAGCTGGTTGTTTTGAGCAGGACCTGGGCCTGAAATAAATGCATACATGCAGATCAAAGTGATGTTGTAACACACACACACACACACACACACACACACACACGCACACGCACACACACACACACTTACCCCACAGATCTGTAAAAAAAAAAAAGAAAAAAAAAACAAATTGGTGATGGTGTGCATGGTTTCTTTTCAGTCCTCATTCAGTTGTACTGATCTGGCATGATACATGTACTTCATAGACTGTTCAAACACACACAAAACACTTTGGTATACAACTGACTTGTACTGCACGCTTACTGAAATAGCTGCTGGTGAGTCTGACATGAGATCTATCTCTACACTGCCTGAGATCATATTTGCAATACCTGTGTACAGACCAATGCCACAGCAAAATGCACAGTGTGCCCTGCTTTTCAGTCCCCCCCCCCCCCTTCCTGCTGCACCAATGCACACCTATCTCATCAGTGCTCTGCAATAACATGACAAAGTCCAGGGAAAAGAATATCCCAAGTGTCTATCATGTCACAGTCAGCAGGGGGAAAACACAGTAGGACCATGCTCACCTTCGTAGAATGGATACTGTCTGTGTATGTGATTATTAAAACTGCTGTGAGAGTCAGAATCTAATGCAGCACTCCCTCCAGTTTTACTCCGTTGCCTCCCAGTACTGCCTCTACTCATCCCTCTCCAACTTTACTGGACTCCCTTCACAGTACACATCTTCCACACCCACCAGAACTCGACTGATTACTGTGATTAGTGTAGATTGATCACCTCCTACTTCCCATCATCAGAGTCATTTTCCTCCAATTCTTCTACATGCCCGAAGGAATCAGGAAAACCGCCGTCCAAATCTACGAATCTTGCCACACTTTAATCTTCACTTTCTGCACCATTCCCCGGAATATTGAACAAAATTCCACGATTATCCCCATTACGTAATGGTCGCGCGGCCATCTTGTTGATACGAAAATCTAAAGTAGATTTTCACACGAACATTTATAGAAACGTAAAACCACTCGTAGATAAATATTGCTGTTTGATGTAAGGAGCGAGACCGCGTCCTTCGACTTTGCGAAACTATTCAGAATATCCCAGGTAAACCACTGAATATTTCGCTAACGTCATATTTTGAGAAAATTGATTCTCGCCTGCCAAAGTCGCTGACGTGTTCTACACGGTAGCTGAGGAAGCAGTAGACAAGAAATGCAGTAATTCTGAGTTATACAAACGCCACCAGCGACATTTTGAAGTACAATCCGATAGCAGTATGTTACTGGTATGAGTGATCGAGTGCGAACATTTCAAGATAATAGATAGATCTGGTTCCTGCCTAGTCTGTACAATTTAGTAACTGCAGACATGTATCCGTAAAGGCTTTCTTTGAAACTTGAAGCAGGCTTTTCAGTTCTAGCATTCAAAGGTCTAAAACCACTCTAGTCAGTGTCCTAAAATAGTCGGCTGCTAAGACAAAGGTATCAGTGACGCGACGTTACTTTGCTTGTCGGCTCACACGCTTCCTTGTCGGACTCAGACGACAATCTGTCTAAACTGACAGAGATCATGTTGTTTTGAAATAAAGGGGGAAAATGGACGTACAAATAAAGTACACTCAAACACACTGCTTACCTTCAACCACGACGAAGAAATCACAACGCGGATTGAGACTGATTGAGGAAGTATCCGTGTTAGTATCCTTTCGTGAAAAATGTCGCAGGAAAGTGCGCGCGGGTTGGTGTGAGGGCAATTGGGAGATAATTAAAACATGGAAGATAACTCTGAAATAACAATGAGTTCATTCCCTTCAGTTTTCGCTGTGCGCCATAAGGGATCCCATTCTAACTTCCGCAGACGGTCGGTTGAAGCCGTGAACATTTCAATCAAGTTCAGCTATAAACATCATCGTACAGCTTAGGTACGCTGTCAGTTTTCTTATATTAGCCTGACGTTTTCCTGTGCCATAGCCACCACGAAAAAAATGTAGCCACCAAAAAGTTTCTTCGCTTGGATCCCTGACCCAGGATGTGACTTCCCCGATCACTCATGGGTTACCCGGACTAATCTTGGGGATGTCTCGCTACTTTTTCCGAAGTTCTGTAGACGTGGAAAGCGGGAATGTCATCGATGTACTGAGCTTTGTTTTTGCCACTGACTCTCACTCAGCAGCATAATAGTGAGAGAGCACCATAGAGGTCTCAATGGGGCACATGGACAAACGCTCGCCCGAGTCTGTGTGTGTGTGTGTGTGTGTGTGTGTGTGTGTGTGTGTGTGTGTGTGTGTGTGTGTGTGTGTGTGTGTGTGCTGTTAAACATATCGAGCCGGAATTAATTCGATCTTTACATGCAACACTTCATTTGCATGGGGCTGCTTTCGTTGCAAGAATTGTATCAAAGTGATTACGTCAAATGTATTATGCGTCATCCCAGTGAGGAAAAACGTCATAGATTCCAAAGAAAACAAATTCACAACTAACTAATAAAATAAATTAATTAAAATAAAATAAAAATAAATAATATAAAAATATAAACAACAAAACAACAACAAAACAAAAGAAAACAATACACCAACATTTACCTTCTGTATCACTTCAGCGTATGACCCGGTATTGCCTGTTGTTGTTTTTTTTACGGCAAAATGAACGGTAATCAGTTGCCCGTGTGGTCACACTTTCCTGTCAACGCCCGCATCAGTTCCAGACAGAGAGCGTGCAGTCGGTGAAGAGTGTGTGCGGCTCGCGGCGCTCCCCCGGGAGTTACTGGCGGTGTGGTCTGCCAGTACCAGGCTCAGGCCACGCACCCAGCTTTGTGGCCACGTCACCATCCACAATACTCACTGTTATAGCAACATCGATCTTCGGAATATATAGGGATAAAACGCAGAACCACCTTAATCATGGGATGGGTTGACGTATTTATGCTATTTAGATTTTTTTTTATAGCTGCACGATTAAAAATACTTAGCATATTAACAACAGTGATCTAAACAGCTCCTTAAAAACGTGTCTGTCGACACTGTCGTTCAAACAGTGTCATTTCGGACCGGTCGAGGCTAAGTCTAGTGGACAGAAACACGGTTTTCACGAGAACATGTGTTTATACACCTACGTTGTTCATGCTGGTTGCGAACCTTAGGTGGGAGGGAGATGGATATTGAGAGGGGGGAAATCCTAAGTTTGATATCAAGGGGGAGGTGGAGGTGAGAGAGGTGTAGATGGGGATGTGTGCAGGAAGCCGGGTGAGTCTTGTATCAGTTATGAACGTTTTAAACGCGGGAACTAATTTCTAACAACGGTGTAATGAAATCAGCCATATTCAAGGCAAAATCACTACACTTCATTTGATGCGTTTAATCCTGAGGGATGACACTTTATCTTGCTTTCCCTCACGCAATCTTGTTATTAAACTCGTCAACAAACTCACAATCATGCGTGTGGTTCCATTATCAGAAACGTTAGGTCCACAACCGGCTGCAGGAATGACATCAGCACACAGCATAACATAACATTAGCAGCTGGCGCTACACGACCAATACTTTTACAGACATCCCTAATAAAGACACGCACGCACGCACTCAGAACCCACAGTAAAATGAAACCACACTTGTCTTTGTTTGCACGGCGTTGTTAAGAAAATAAACAGACAAAAGCACCACTCTAAAAACCACTCCCGTGTTGCTAATGGGGCATTTCCTATGTCCATGCAAATTGCATATTTTTTCTTTGTTTGTTTTGAAACGGCCGGGTTTCTCATTTCCTAAGTTTTCTGACAGGTTTCAATCGCAGAGTACTTAATAAACTTCCTAAACCAAATACCTACAAGTGTCAGCTGAGCGTCCTAATGACAAAGACTGTTATCACGAGGGGTATTGGCCGGATCTCGTGCTGTGCAAAACTCGGGCGTTTCAGGGGCCGTGGAGAACATAGTTTCCCATAGGAACTGCTCCTCCCCAAACAAATATAGCCTGCTTTGAACTGTTTAGCAGAGGTTTAGCTGCAGCAGCCGAACCCCGCTTCTCACGATGCCAAAGGTTTCTGAATGATGCTGTAAACATCACTGGTGTTCAAGACTCATTGCGATTACATCAGGAGAAATTAGAAAGCACTGGATTGTATAACTTGTCAAGATGTAAGTTCTCTCAGATGGTGTAAATGGTCAGAACTGCCTTAGTGTTATGCAAAGTCAAAGTCAAACTCAAAGGAATTTATTGTCGGTAAATGTTTCACAGATCTTTGATATGGTGATTTCATCTCAGAATTCACGGCACAATAAAATTCACAGAACAATACGGGAAACAGAGACTTACACAACTTACAAACTACTGTGACTTCCATTTTTTCATTGTAACAATTGCATTTGGAATAAAGCTATTTTAAATCTGTTTGTCCTGCTCGACACCACATACATATACACCTCCTGCTAGAGGGGAGGGGTTCAAAGCAGTGCATGTTATGCGAATACCTTCGCGAATACGCTCCTTTTTTTTCTGACAGGACTTTTAACCTTTTGAAAGTTCTCCATTAGAAATCTGCTAGTATGACTGACTAGTGTGACTGCAAGGCTGTCGATTCTGTATTACTTTTGCCACACAAAAATAATAGAATAATCCACAGTAAGAAATGTTAGTTACTTGTGACATACTCAGAAATTTTAGTCACTGTTTTTCTTCAAGTCAGCTACAGCGGAAGAAATCTTGGTCCGTGTTTCTGTGTTTCTGTGGTACTCTCAATCCAACCTATCCCCATGTGTGTGTGTGTGTGTGTGTGTGTGTGTGTGTGTGTGTGTGTGTGTGTGTGTGTGTGTTGCGTGTTCTACTACAGTAACTCCCGGCTCATAATAGGACCTGAACAGTAACTGCACGGCTGTCGATATCATAAAACCTATTACAGATCGCCAGCCTGCGAGAAGCATCAGGCCGTGAGACACGGTTCCGGGTAAGTGGCGACAAAGTGGACTGGTGTCAGGATCTATCCGCTGTGAACGTGCCTCACTTTCACTGGTTTCCTGTTTTTCATGCACTGTTTGTGTTCAGTCGACCCCCTAGAGCACGAGTCACGTGCAAACACTCAAAGTGTGGGATATTTGTGTCGTGATGGTCCAAAGCCCTCTGAACTAGGACTAGGTGGAGACTCTGAATCGAAATGGCATACTGTCGGCAAACTGTCGGCAAACTGTCGGCATACTGTCGGCACACCCCAGTTGTGATACGTCAGTTACGGTGTCAAAATGTCTGGCCATGAAACTGAATGGTTGTTTCTCTAACATTTGTTTCTCTAACATCGCTCATTATAAACCAGCTGTAGAATATTCAGTGCAAGTCTGCGAGCATCTAGAAGCCTGTGTCAAGATCGTTATCCAAAAAATCGTGGCCTACTTCTGAGAAGACATCAATACTGTCAGACCGATCAATGGTAGGACACTGCTCGCTGCTTAAGGTTTCAATCGGTTAGCTTGACATGTGAAGTGACGCTTTAAGTGATCAGTTCACCTCACTGGGTCGCAGCTCTCAGCTACGTTCAGGTTAATTAATGTGTAACAGCATGGGGGAAATCCTGAGGTGTTTATGTATGATTGTGCAGAAAAACAGTGTGAAGAAGATCAACAACAGAAAACGCATGAAAACAACAAGACGAAAAGAAACGAAAAAAAAAAAACCCAAAAAACAAGAAGAAAGATATGGTTATCAACACGCCAAGCAATGGCCACCTTTGAGACAATGCCTTCCACAAACAGACGTCACAGCTCTGCATGGTCAAGCGTGTTTTCTGTAGATCAAAACCTCAACGTGGCTGTGACCAAATTGCATTTCCAACAGTAGACATTATTGACATTTGGCGCAAAACAAGTTATTTATTCTGCAGGCCCTTTGAGACCAGAAGCAAATTGCTCAGCGCTCGGTTGCGTACACAACATACCATAAACAATTAAAGAACTCAACATATATCCTATCTTATTTGAAAAAAGTGACAAGATCCATTTTCATTGAGATGAATATATCCTCCAGCAACCTGCCATTGAAAAACATGTTTACGCAGAGGGGCACTGAAAATTTATAAGTCAGGATAATGGATCTTTCCGGCTCAAAATACTTGTTAATCCTTGACCAGTCGAAGGTCACTGAGTATAATCAGAAACAGGAAAGTTGCGAAACTCAGACGGTGATGGCGAAAGAGGTGGTTAACAGTACTTGAAACGTTTGCTCCACACACACACACACACATACACACGCACACGCACACGCACACACACACACGCACGCGCACACACACGCACCGGCTTGTGGGAAGTTTCTGATTATGGACTATAGAATTGATGTCTGTATGATGTAACTGAAAAGTTGTCCAAACTAGTTGATGAGATGCGCGCAGGAAGTGTACTTAAAGGTTGGTTAACACGTTTTTCGGGTGAACTGGGCCAAAGTGACCACTCAAATGAGCTGAAACTGTGTCGAGGATAAGCTCAGTGAAGCATTAACCCTTTCTATACTCACGGAATAAAGTAATCTATCATGGTTTAATTCAAAATATCTCAGAATCGGTAACAGGAAAATGTTTTTAGAAGCAAAAATGAGGTGCATTCTATTCCAAACATAATGCAAAAAGTCTGAATGTTGTCGGGTTTTTTTGTTTTGTTTTGTTTTTTTGGGTTTACGCACAGTTTTACTGCAAAGATGCATGGTGTGGTTTTGGTGTATGCAAGTTTCAAGACCGGCGTGTGCGTGGCAACTACACATTAAATTTTGTCAATTTGCTTACCATATTTGCCTCTCAGTCTATGTTTTTTGTAGATAGAAATAGTGGTAAATGAACCGTTTAGTTTGAACAAGTTAGGTGTTTTTTTATTGACAAAAAAAGGCAAAAGCACCCTGTTGTCATCTCAGTTTAGGGTGAAACCCCCTATTTCTATTCTACCCGGCCACAGGCAAACACCCCTAGCGTTCTTCTACCCCCGGTAAATGCCCCCTCGTGTTATTCTAGCCCGCTAGTTTTATTCTACCCCCGCGCTAACACCGCTAGTTTTATTCTACCCCCGCGCTAACATCGCTAGTTTTATTCTACCCCCGCGCAAACACCGCTAGTTTTATTCTACCCCCGCGCTAACACCGCTAGTTTTATTCTACCCCCGCGCTAACACCGCTAGTTTTCCTCTGCCCCAGGCCATCCTCTATGTTTTGCTTGTCCCACACACGTACCTCCCTAGTTTTACCTGGGCTGCGTGTGAGGTGAGTTGGGGAGGTGGTGACGGGCTTACCTTAGTTGGTACTAACCATTTCTGGCAGGGAACTGAAATTCTGCTGGTGATTACGGAGTATAGATCTCCACTGCGCTACGGAGACCGCTACAAGAGATAAGAAACTGGGGCCGTGGTCACGTCGCGTTCGTAACTTTTCCGCCACCGATTTACGCACGCGAGGGTCCGTAACTTACGATTTGAGATAAAATTGGGTGGTCATGACGTTTGCGCAGAGTTACGGCCGCTCGGAAACCCTTGCGTATTGTACACCACCTAGGAGGGTGTCGGAAAGGTGCCGTAGCCTTTGCGTAAATCTGAAAAATGGCGGCCCGCTTGATTTACCAACTGCAAATGAGAAGAGCATTGCGACGGGAAAGGGTGTTTCGCGATCGTACTAACCCTTTTGACTCGTACGACGATGTGGACATGCTTCAAAGGTTTAGATTTAGGAGGAGAGACCTGCAGGAATTGTGCAATCTGCTGTAGGACGACTTGAGGTACCCGTGTAGAGGGGGCGCGTTCAGTTCACTACGCACCCTGCAATGCAAAAGCCTGTATGGCCGCCCGTACACACATCGTGGGTCGATTTGTCAGTTTCCTTTTTGTGGGTTAACATTTGTTTGTGTTTCGGACTAGTTCAGTGCTGAACGCACTCGGTCAGTCTTCACTAATCAACCACCACCATTTTGATCGTATGCCTGTCAATGCAGGTCTCATTCATTGTGTTGTGGACCCGAAATGTGCGGGTTCCGAATTCAGAGTTTTGGTCGAGTCATGTTTATCTGCCGTAGCAAGTCAGGTTAAATGCGTGGCATGCATGTGGAGAGTTTTGTTGATGTTGTTGTTATCCTTTCCTCTTTCGTTTTTCGTTGTTCTTTGATTGAGGTTCATTCCGTTGGTTTTCTTGCCAGTGAGCCTGCTACATACGGTTTGTACGTGCAGTAAATGCTTCTACTGGTCCAATGTTGAGATAGAGACTGCTAGGGAGCGGTCTATATGCGACCTGCATGCACTCCTGATCACACTCTCCACATACATGCCACGCATTTAACCTGACGCTACGGCAGATAAACACGACTCGATCAAAAACTCTGTAGTGAACGCGTAGTGAACACACCCCCTCTACTCTTTTACTCTTCACGCTGGAAGGAGAATTTGTGCAGGTCACGTGATGGTGTTTTCCGTGGGAATCCCAGGGATCCCACACCTATCTAAAAATAACCCGTACGTGACACCGTTTCCAGTAAGTGCGCGTCGTGACCGGCCAACTAGCGGAAGAGATAGTTTTCACGTAGCCACGTACGAACTTACGATCCGCAACCTATTTGCGCAAAGAAATTTGCGTTCGCGTCGTGACCACGGCCCCTGGACTTATATTTATACCCCAAATATGTTTTTAGAAAGCTTACACCGGAAATAAAGTGAACAATCTTCGCTCTGCAAGGTGCTGAAGCTATGACATTTACTGACAAACATTTTAAAACAAAACTATTATCGATCTTGAGATATTATTTATCAAATGATGATTACTTTATTCCGTGAGTTTACACTAACGCTGCTATCATAAGGCTGACGCAAGCTACCTGGAGCCCCCGCGGTGACACCAAACCGCCTTCTTTTTGGTCAGTTGTTGTGAAACCGCATGAAAAACGTGCACAACGGTAATCAATGAAAAAAAAAAAGAAAAAAAAAAGAACCCGGTTCTAAGGGAGATCACTCCAAGAAAACCTGGTGACGGCTAGCAACGGTTTAACAGAAGGAAGATTTCGCACACTTTTATTACGACTGTAGTCGCCGCGCGACAGTGCAGATAGAAATCTTCCTATAATAATAAAGTCATAGTTCAGGCAGAACGAATGAAGGGTGCGGCCTGAACTGGAGTATTATCAACTAACCTTCCTTCACCTTCCCTGTCATATTGTCAGTTTGTGTACATTATCAAAATCTCGGTCGATCTGTCGCTTTTCCTGTTTACGGTTTTCTCAGATGTTATCGAACGTCCATCAACAGGGACACACACACACACACACACACACACACACAGAGGAGCGGCATCAGGCGTTCTCTGTTGAACCGTCGTTTCTCCCACAATCTTTCAGTAGTGCCTGGCGACAGCCGCTTGACAATTAATCAGGAAGGCAACCGACCGTGAAAGAAACGCAGGTCACGCTCAGCTGAAATTCTCCGTTCACCGCACGCAAACAATCGTTGCAGACCATTTCCGCCATTGTTTCAGCTATGAAAGAGAGACAATGAAGCGTGGAGAGAGCACCGTGGGTGAGAAAGACCGCCACGCTTCTACAAGAGCACAGCATCGAACGCAAATCATGAGGATTAAAGGCTGCTTCGTAAAGCGCTTTCTCCTGTGCTGACTGACGGTATGATGAGGTTGTGGCCTAAAGTACTGCAAGGCTGTGGCGACAGGCGAATGGAAAGTGACACTGGCAGTGTAAGTCACTCACGAAGCGATGGCAAGAAACGCACATTGTCGTCCATTGCCTGTCGACAGTGTTACCAGACGGACATCGGTCGTAGCAGAGTTAGAATGTATGTATGGTGTGTTTGCACAGGAAACGCGTTTGACTGAAATAGAACCGAAAATAATCAGCAGCTGACATCAAAGAAACGCACAACATCGACACTAAAGATGACGTGGTCACTCTCTTAATTATTGTTTTGCCACAACTCTCGTCGCCTACCATGATGACAGCGACAGGGAATGCGACCTACCCCCTCCACCCCCCCCCCCCCTCTCTCTCTCTCTCGCGCGCGCGCGCTTACACACACACACACACACACACACACACACACACACACACACACACACACACACACACACAGAGTTGTATGTACATGCCCTATATTTTCATGTCCGACTTAGTGACGGAATTGCAAAGTGTCGTCACTGATAGTACTGGTTTCAAGTTGCGTAATTCTATGGAGGGGGCGAACTCGTGTTTCACTTTCAGTCATTACACATTCACTAAGTACTTCAGTGTTGACTGATTCTATTGCCGATAAGACAGGCCACACAACGTGAGCAAAGAATGTAAACACACGCCTTAACCTAGAGAGCGCGGATCAGCTGTCAGGTAACAAAGTAAGACGCTTTAAAGTGACTCAGCGAGAATAAGAGGATGTAACGTGTCAAAGTCCACAGCTCATAGTGCTTTAGCATGTCTGTCTCTTTGCTTGCATGTACGTGTTTATACTGTTATTTGAGTGTTTATATCGGTTGTATTGAATTCGCAATTTCTTTAGCTGGATTACCAACAAATCAATAGGTAAATGTTGTACCATGTCAATGTCTGAAATAAAAACTTTACGATGGCACACACACACACACACACACACACACACACACACACACACACACACACACACACACACACACTTCACGGTGCTCTCTATCCATGTCACAACTATGTGTGATGTTGCAGGAGGAATTTCATCATACTAAGTCTCTACCATACTGGCGTTTTTGTTCCTCTTCAGCACTGTCACTGGCAGTTCAATGCAGCTCACGTCAATATAATCGGGCAGTCAAGAGACTTTACTTCTTTTCAACCACCACCATCGAGTAGAGATCGAGCTTTTGAAAGTCGCCACGTCACTACCCATCTCTATCTACTGTCAGTGTACAAGGTGTGGCTTCGGGTTTGATCTGAGGCGGGTGGTTACAGTTGTCTCCCAGACAACAGAAGTGACATGAGTTGTTGTAGTGGACTATGTTGTGGTCGATGTCATAACACGCCTCGTTCTGCATGGTCTCCGTCAGGTACAGGGCGTCACACGTCACCTGGTCTACACACCTGTCACAATAATTCAAAACCATCTCTAAATGGTAAGCTACAGTTCGAAAAGTTGCAGGCGCTTACTGATTTACAGTTGTTCGAGTATTTACTGCGAAATAAGGTGAAGTGAGTTCAAAGTGGCCATTCAGCCGTATGTCCATGATAGTGGCCAGTGTTTCAATAACTGCCGGTCAGTGGCAACAACAAAAGAAAACAAAATGATTCACCGAAACCAAGAAACCGCAAGAAAATGCGAAACGCAAATCAGTTCAAACGAAGGGCGTCGGCGTTGGAAATCTTTAAGAGACGATGACATTGTTTTCTCATATTCCAAGAACCGGTATCGCTTAAAACTGAGTAAATCCTCTTACCATCTCTAACAACTACAGTGTATGTCTTTTTAAGATCAGGTCTCGGTCGTTTGGATTCATTGGTGTTTGGTGCAGTGCGATAGTAAGATCTGGCCCCGTGGTTGCTACAGATCAGGAATGGCAGTCGTTCTGTGTGTAATGGGTGGTGACTCACCGTCTGCTGATCTGGCGGACCCATGTGGTGAGTCCTGGACTGTTGTCATGCAGAAGAACTGAATTGTCAGTACACTCCGCCAGGACTGGGTTGATCAGACAGTCGATCCCACTACACACCACGCACTGGACTACAACACACAGACCATGAAACAGTGCGTCTAATACCTTATAATTATCATCCTTTGTGCTAGATGTGTCTCGCCTGCATGAACTTTATCTCTATTCCAGAGACAGGGAAAACTCTATCGTTCGGATTTTAAGCCGCCAGGGTTTGGTATGCATGATGCCAGGATTGTATTGTCCAAACTTCCGTTGTCGGAAGCTGTGTCTATTCTCAGTGCCAGGACAAGACTGAGCACTATCCCTGGGTTAGACCCATCATAAATGGCGGCGTTGGTGATTCGGAATCAAGCCACTGTAATTGTGAGGTGGTCGAATTGTGAAGGGCATAATTACTAGGGGAGGCTGTGGTCCTCTGTGGTCACGATGTCCTCCGACCCACACAGAAGTGTTTAGCACATAGACACTCCATGTGCCTGTAGTTACTATACACTTCAGTGTGTCCCCCGATCATGACCTTGCGTTCCATGAACCCCAAACAGCAACAGAAGATACTAGATAATCTCTTATTCTGTCCTGACTGTTATGTAACAATAGGATCGCAAGCTGAACTCACTGGGCACACCGCCAGCACCAGGTTTGGGTGTTTTCTTGTCTCCAGCTCAGGAGGAGTGGTTGGAGCGGGTTTACCATTCGCCCTGCCTGTTGTTGACGTGCTGGTGGTTGTAGTAGTCGACGATGTAGTTTGGACAGGTGTAGTTTTTGTAGCAGACGTGGTGGTTGCAGTCGAAGCAGCTGTGATCGTTGTAGACGGAATAACTGTTGTAGTAGTAGTCGGAGTAGTTGTGGTTGTTCTTGGCGTATTTGTAGTTGTGGTAGGTATGGTTGTAGTCGTGGTAGGTGTAGTTGTTCGTCATGGTCGTCGTAGTAGGTGTAGATGTTGTGGTAGGTGTGGTGGTTGTTGTGGTAGGTGTTGTGGTAGGTGTGGTGGTTGTTGTGGTAGGTGTGGTGGCTATTGTGAAGGTTGTAGTTGGTGTCATGGTAGACGTAGTTGTGGTTGTGGCAGGTGTAGTTGCAGTTGTTGTCGTGGTAGTTGTCGTTGTGGGCGTTGTTGTGGATGTGGTTGTGGGGGAGGTGGGAGCAGAAAGTCGGGGTGTGAATGACTCGCCACACTTGAAAGGAATCTCCTGTGTAGAGAACAAACACATAACTGAACCACACGCTGTCACCGTTCATTCCGTATGTTCTCGGTATGTAAAAAAAATATTGTTAAAAGCATGACCTGGTTCTTTTAAAGTGAAAGACAACCTCTTGAATCAAACGTGAAAAAGGAGAAGATTGGTGATTCCCGAACCAATATTTGTCCCAATATAGCCATGTGCCCCTGAACAGTGAGTTAACTAATCAGACTGTTTCAATTATCTGCTCACCTGTGTACTTCTCAATGAGCCACTGGATACACTCTGTTCGGTGATGGTTGGTGATGTACGACAGCTGGCCTTTCAACATCTCTGGCACAACATTTGGTTAAATTACCACAAGTTACCATAACAATATTCATCGAATATGTTAGAGAACATTGAAAACATAACACATAATAATATTCTGTAAAACGTAGGGCATGATGATGATAGTAATCATAATACTGTTTCTAATTTATTGTCCAAAAAAGGAAGATGATATGATGACGACTTTGACGATGACGGTGACGACCACGACCACGACGGCGACAACCATGACGAACTGATGTACATAAATGTGATGGCTGTAATGATAAGGAAGGGTAGATGGTCGGCTCACCAACGTCTGTCTTGTACCGTGGACGTGAACTACCATCCCGACGACGACGACCCAGCAGGTGGTTACTGTCCACCACGGCTGTCATGGCGGATATCCAGTCTGAAGTACAAGACACACAATTTGCATGTATGACACATTTCTGGCAACGTTTGCCTAACGAAGATAGAAGAAAGAAGAAAGGAATTCTTATCTCAAGGGTTACGAGATGATCATGTCGCTAAAGTGATCAGTAAGGTGTTCCATAAGGAACAGTTCCTTAAGTCTTCCTGTAAGGTAGGCATGGATATAAGTGCAGTATTATTTTTACCAACAGGGAATGTGCATGAAGAAGGAGCGCTATGGACGTTCCTGTTGCTATCAAATGGTGAATGTTTACAAGGAAATTTCTTTTGCACCTGTATTCTCTCTGTGTTAAAGACTGCCCCGTCACAACCTTTTTAATGGCTGAGATGTTGATCTTTTGCATACTTGAATCCAGTTATAGGTCACTAATGATCGGCCGCTCACTTATACCATGAGAAAGTGACTAAAACTAACACAAGTCACCGGAATTAAGAAGTTAGAACTATTTTGCCGTCAAAATAAACAAACAAGGAAATGTGATTTCGTGAGATACCTTGGTCAGGCTCTAGCGCACCTTGATAAAACAAGGCGAGGGGCGGCTTCAGCAGTGGCTGTAACATACATACATACGCCAACATACATTGTTCATAGCATTTTCCAGGTACTTGACAACTTACTGCACATTGTCTTTCAACTGTTACCTTGTGTGAGATAGGTGCAAATTATGTCTGTCTGTCTTGTCTGTGTCTGTCTGTCTGTCTGGATAGATGATCAATCCGTTGCATTTCTTTTTTTTTTTTTTTTTTTTTTTTGGAGCTGATGCATGCACCGTTGTACAGTTTTACATTATGTTTGCAAAAAGTGTGCAGATAACAGGCGTGTCTTGCTCAGGGAACACATGTAGCATTATACAGAACTTTATAGTTTGTAATCAAGATTCAAGCTTTTGTTTTCCTTTTTCCCCTTTTGGGGTATGGAGAATAGATTTTTTTTAATCACACATAGACAAAAAAGATACTGAGTTAAGTCCGACATAAGATGTATGTACAACATATATACATTGTACATACACAGGAAAGCGCAACCATACATGAAACCTTTGGCAATTTAATGAACAATAGCTCTCTCTCTCTCTCTCTCTCTCTCTCTCTCGCTCGCTCGCTCGCTCGCATGCACGCACGCGCGCGTGCAGGAGCTTGTGCACTGCCAGGTCGTCAGTACATCCTTCGTCGGAAGGTAACCAGCGGTAAGTCGGAGAGTGCAGGGGGGCTGAGGATCACACAACCAGTTGATGCCAATACTGGCGACTCTCAGTTTGAGGTCTTTGACAGGAGCTTCCGTGTGTATCCTGCTCGCACGCCCTGTACCACTCGGCTGAGTTACATCCTGAACTACGGTCCACGATTCTGCGTTCACTGGACGGGGTTGGAGGCTTTCACACGGGTCCATGGCTCTTGTGTGGTGATCACGTTGAACTTTAAAACGTTCATACCATTTTTTTTTTCTAGTGCGCCTAATTCATTCCTCTCTAGCCGGTCTGTCTGTGCCAGTAACTCACAGGATAGGAGGAGAGGAGGCGGGGAAGGGGGGGGGGAGTAGTGGGTGGGTTGGAGGATCGTTTGATGTGTTCATCTGTCCACACGGGAATGAGGGTATAAGGGAGGGGTACGAGATACGAAAGAAGAGATCCGATCAGATTATATTATCAGAAAACGTATATTGATGTGAACGACGTTGTCACGGATAAGTGAAACTTCGGATAAGTAGAAACAAAAATCCATTCCCCCTACAAATTCGACTTAAGCGTGTATGCGCTGGTTGCGTTTCTCTTGGAACGTCGGACATTCAAAAATTAAATGAAATTCGTCTCTGTTGCACACTTTTCAGAGTTTCTGCACAGCCACTGTTCTCTGGGTATAACCTGTTTTCTGCCTTGCTCGATAAGGAGCTTCTGGTTACTGCAACGGAAGTTTAGAATGGCTTACTGAGAGAGAGAGAAACCACTGAAAACACCTGAACCCTTGCTTGTAGGGGTCATGGTTAGTTAAACACTTACTGTAATGAAAAAATATTCTGATGAATTAGAAATTACCAAAATAAAGAGAATTCAGATTTTCGTTTTGCGTTTTGGTGCGTTCTCTCCCACGCACGCCATAACGCTCCGCATTCACGACATGGTTCTCTCCAGCCGGTTGTCAGAAAACTGTATCCAGAACAGTAAGAGCAGTAACACTGGGTAGTGGAAACGTGTTGTTTTTGTAGTCAGTGTTGTTGTAATTGTTGTTTTTGTTGTCAGTGTTGTTGTAATTGTTGTTTCTGTTGTCAGTGTTGTTCTCATTGTTGCGTGCGGTAAAAGAGGGAGACAAGAATAAATGATTACGCGCTGAGCGCAGGCTAATGTTTCCGCTAAAAACCTCTGGGAGACATCTTTTCAACCAGTTAAGATTATACGTGATCTGCAACTGACTGTTGGCGATGAACTGTGATAAAGTGCTGCTGACCTGCACTACTAGTGATGAGTGGTGTGGGTGGCCAGGGTGAGGTCAATGTCATCTCTAGTCCACTTTGAAGTTGATAATTGACAAGACACTGACATAACCGGCTAACGTGACAGCTCTGCTCGTGATCCTGTCAAGACTGTAAGGCCATCACATTCTCCAGTCACGTACGGTCCTATCTGTCCCATTTGATGCAGAAACACACAGGCTCCACGCTTTCAGAGAATGGATTACAAGGTGCACGAGGTCAGTCCTAATTTTTCACATTTCAAAAATTTCGTGACCTAAGTGTGAGTATGGTACGGAAAACAGGCTGTTTACGATCTTGTGCTACCGTGAAGGAATTTGCCGATCACAGCAATCTCAGCTACGGTACAAAGACCAGTCTTCCTATTGTTGCCTTGTTGGTCTTGTTCGTCCGTTTTGAGGTGTAGGGGTAGAAGGGGTAGGGCGGGGTGGGAGTTGGTGGTGGTATTAGTGTTTCAGGATTTTGGTGGTGAAAGTGGTGGTGTTTGGGGGAATGTCTTGAACTGACCTTACTACCAACCTCTTGCTCCTGATGACGCCATCAACACCATTCTTTCGTACCTGTGCTCTCAAAGCTACCCAAACAGACACATACCAAGGACCGATAAACAGTAGAGCCACAGATAACACACACACACACACACACACACACACACACACACACACACACACACACACACACATGTACGTAAGCATAACATGTGCATACACACAGCAGCATAACATTTACATACACAGTCTTTATTCTGTGGAAGACGGTATAGTCATTCGGGACTCCACAAAACGAAACAATGTGCTTCAAGTCTGCATATCGGCTGTTGATCAGGCCTTGCTGTACAGCGTGGCAGCGTCGGGACTGACTTGAGGCGGATGGTTACAGTTGTCCCCCAGACAGCAGAAGTGACACGTGTTGTCATGGTGGACGATGTTGTGGTCCACGTCACTACATTCCGCGTTCTGCTTTGTCTGTGTCAGGAATAAATCGTCACACGTCGCCTGATCCGCGCACCTGCAACACGTGACACAATTAGCTGCACGTACCCACCGTCAAACAGTACAATATATTACTTTAATTACTTCTAGCGCAACTCCTAACTGCCCGCGGACCCCCACCCCCTGCCCACACTATATGACAAGACTTACCGAAACTCACAACAGCACTAAACGGCACTAGACAGCACTCAACAGCACTATTACGCAAGGCTGTGGGCAGTTTCAACGAGGCCTGTTTTCCACGCTCGACGACCGCCCGCACGCAGTACATTGCATAATCTCTCATAATCCCTTGGCCTGCTCAGGGCAGTCTTGTGTATTGACCTGACTGAGTGGCAACGGCGCTTCGCCGCTGTGCAAAGTCCTGTAGCTCACCGTCTAACGGGTTACGCAGATTACATAATCAGTCTCTCTCCATCCCGTATATTGCCACTCAACTCGGCCGTGGAGCGCTACCGGCTGGGTAGCTTCCTTTGATTACGTAGGCTGGGTAGCTTCCTTTGATTATGTAGGCTGGGTAGCGTCCTTTGATTGAAAAACGCTGTCTGATTGGCCAGACCATTTCCACGGGTACATGTCGTTTTTCACGTACCCGTTTCCAATTTCCAACACACTAGCCGATGAACTGAGTGGACAAGGGGCTGAACAAAGACATTGCCGCCCGACTGCAGATGTTCTTCTTGTGTCTTGCTGCTGGAAGTTCCAGGTCTGTGAAACAGGTATGTGAAAAATGACACGTCCTTTGCGGCCAGTTGGCGGCGTCTCAGTTGTCAGTCGCCAGCCCATGCTTTGTCTGGATTTCGGCTTCTTTGATGATAGCGGCGATACGAGTGACGAGTTTCATGACAGCCCGAGTCGAGACAAACTGACTTGATAGTGTCAACGTCAGTTCTAGTAGTTGTGAAATAATATTATTAGGCGTCAGATAATTAGATATGCCTACACCTCCACCGCATGCACACAGATCCTCATTGACAATATCACTAATTTGACACCACAGTTCAGGTTAACCACAGGCAAAAGAACTTTCTTTCGTGCATGGGTACTATAAATATCTGGTATATAAAGAAGTAGATCGCATTACAGTGTGTGTGTGTGTGTGTGTGTGTGTGTGTGTGTGAGAGAGAGAGAGAGAGAGAGAGAGACAGAGAGACTCAGACATTTTAATTGTTCAGACATATTGTCCATAACAATGGAGTGAGCAAGAAACAGTCAAAAAGGACACACACACACACACACACACACACACACACACACACACACACTGTCACCCCTCATGGTCAGTCACATGTGGTTTCACATGCTCGTTGGTAACGGGACTTGCCTCTCCGCCAGTGGGAAGTGGCTGGGGCTAGTTGTAACGGGACCCATCAGTGTGCCGTTAGCTATTACGTGGTCAATACCCGAACAAGGCAGTGACCGCCGTATTCACAAGGGTGCGAACTTGACGAGCTGTCTGGCTAGAGTCGACCGCTCGTCTGAGTGTGATGCAACGTGCCGTCATGTTGCGCTGGCTAGCCTCGACCGCTCGCCGGAGTGTGATGCAATATGACGGCACGTTGCGCCGTCTCTCGGGGCGGACTGCTGGCCGCGAGGTTGCATAATAGTGCTGTTTAGTGCTGTCTAGTGCTGTGACGATTATTTTTCAGGATGTGATTCGTGCGTGGGCGTTAGGAGGGACACTTGTCACAGCATTAGCGCGACACTTCACTTTGTTATAAGGCGATCAAGTTAACGCGACTGCTTCATTTTCCTCAGATCTGGAGAGAACGTGTTGCAATGTAAGATATCATTTGTTGACCATTTTGTTGTAAATCATCTGCCAGTGAGCCGACCAATCCTTGTCGCCCAGTACCCTACACCTTGATAGCCTGATAGGTAGGCTACGGTAGCGTGAGGGAGGTTGGGGTGGGTGGGTGAGATTTGTATACATTGTATAGTCGAGTTACCCTCTGATTATGTCTCTGCCGTGAGTGGAATCTTTGACAGTGGTCATACAGAAGAACTGGCCGGCCGGACAGTCCACGACTGTAGCGCTGATCAGACAACCCAGGCCGTTACACAGGGTGCATTTGACTGAAACAATCATCAACCATCAATCAGTAATATCAACAACAACAACATAAGATGCAGACAGTGATGGAGGCACCCGTTTTAGAATGCTTACAAGTTACAATAAGTCGGTGAATATTTTTGAGCCATCTGACCATAGAAATGAAAGCATGGCCCTGATAGGCTTTCAACGTCTTTCTTATTTGCTCTTTTCCTCCTAATTTCCATCGGCACACGCAGCAGCTGCTATATTATAGGATGATAACTGAGCATGTGGTGAGCATCTTCTCGAAATTTGGTTGGCTTTGTATGACAATGGTATGCCTGGCTGGACGACTGGCGTGTTTGTATCAGTGCCTGGCTGGACGACTGGCGTGTTTGTATCACAGTGCCTGGCTGGACGACTGGCGTGTTTGTATCAGTGCCTGGCTGGACGACTGGAGTGTTTTGTATCGCAGTGCCTGGTTGGACGACTGGCGTGTTTGTATCACAGTGCCTGGCTGGACGATTGGCGTGTTTGTATCGCAGTGCCTGGTTGGACGACTGGCGTGTTTTGTATCGCAGTGCCTGATTGGACGACTGGCGTGTTTGTATCGCAGTGCCTGGTTGGACGACTGGCGTGTTTTGTATCGCAGTGCCTGGTTGGACGACTGGCGTGTTTGTATCGCAGTGCCTGGTTGGACGACTGGCGTGTTTTGTATCGCAGTGCCTGGTTGGACGACTGGCGTGTTTTGTATCGCAGTGCCTGATTGGACGACTGGCGTGTTTGTATCGCAGTGCCTGGTTGGACGACTGGCGTGTTTTGTATCGCAGTGCCTGGTTGGACGACTGGCGTGTTTGTATCGCAGTGCCTGGTTGGACGACTGGCGTGTTTTGTATCGCAGTGCCTGGTTGGACGACTGGCGTGTTTGTATCACAGTGCCTGGTTGGACGACTAGCGTGTTTGTATCGCAGTGCCTGGATGGACGACTGGCGTGTTTGTATCGCAGTACCTGGTTGGACGACTGGCGTGTTTTGTATCGCAGTGCCTGGTTGGACGACTGGCGTGTTTGTATCGCAGTGCCTGGTTGGATGACTAGCGTGTTTGTATCGCAGTGCCTGGTTGGACGACTGACGTGTTTGTATCGCAGTGCCTGGTTGGACGACTGGCGTGTTTGTATCGCAGTGCCTGGTTGGACATCTGGCTTGATGGCTAGTAGTTTGTACCCACTCTGCGTCTGTTTTGTCGGTTTAGAGTGGACGCCTTCAGCTGGTGTTGTAATCTGGGTGATCTATTTTGTCCGCTGTGAGAGTGGAGACTGTACACACATGCGGTGAAAATTTTATCTTACCAATTAAAAAAATTTGAAATTGTGACAGACACCAACTTACTGGGTCCGTACGTCACAGGCGGTCTGGGTGTAGTCGTCGGTGTTGTTGTATGTGTAGTGTGCGCGTGGGTTGCTCCTCTTGTTGTAGGTTTCGGCGTTGTCGTCGTCGTCGACGTTGTCGTGGTCGTCGTTGTCGTGGTCGTGGTCGTAGTCGGTGTTGTTGTCAGTGGGGTAGTGGGAAGCTTGAAATCCGGATTAGACCGCATCCATTGCTGTTTAGCGTAACCTGGAACAGAAAATATTCAAGAAATACACAATTCGCTCGAGAGAATTTCACGTCAAATTTTGTACAGCCTTAAAGAGCATGTCGCTTGAGGTCACTGGAAGCTGTCATTGCGCCCAAGGCAGGGACACAATATAGAAGACCGTAACTGTTATAACTCATGTAGGGTATCGCATACCTTTGTAGTCGTTGATCAGTAACTGAATGCATGCAACATGCCCCTGTTGTTTGAGCGAGTCCAGCTGAGACTGAAGCAAAGCTGAAAAGCAATTCTTTAATATATAATTATAACAACAACACAATGAAAACAAATGATACAACAAATGCCGGTTCGAGTTACAGAAGCATGTTACTATTGTTAGCACAAACGGACACACACGTCGAAAGATCCCATTTTGATGACGATGGCGTGGATGATTTATTAGGCGTTGTAGGGCGCAGCCAAAACTTCCATGTGTCTTAGGGTGAGATGGGTGTTTGGAGTTTAACGTCCTTTTTCACGGCGCCTTAGGGATGGGGGAAAAGACACAAAAGAGAGAGAGAGAGAGAGAGAGAGGAGGAGGAGGAAGAAGAAGAAACACAGGGAAGAAGAAGAAGCACAGGGAAAAAATTAGAACTTTGAGAAGATATGTGTCGGGGGTTTTACTGAAGGGAAAATATTTGCCAAAGACGAGAAGGCCGAATATGAACTATGGGTGGAAAAATGCAAGCGTAATAATTGGGAGGTAAATAAAATACCCGGTATATTAATGAAAAATAAATCAGTTAACAGAGATCTTGTTGAACCACTAACCGTTCTCTGTGTTGTAGTGAGACGCCCGTCTGCGACGACCAATCATAAGTGATCCTCCCAGCTGCTGATTGGCGCTTTGTAACCATGCTGACAAATCATGCGACAGAACTTGAAACGAACTTGTTCACAACTTCTCCTACATCTTTGATCACGTACTTATCCGTCCTTATTACTAAGCCTACAATAACATGCTAGTAAGCTTTGTGTGCCGCATCATTGTTACTCCGAAAATTGTATAAGACTAATTCCCATGCGATATTGTATAATGTAGGTAGTTTTACAAGAGGCCAGTGACATATAAACTACTAAACATACGTTGAAATGTCAGCATCAGCAGTGGTTGGATGAATGTCACATTTGTGGATAACTTACGTTGTGCATCAGTTCAAAAGAAGTCAAAAGAACTGACATTCTAGTTCGACTCTGGGAAAAGGCCTCGTTGGGAAAAAAAAGAAAAGAAAAAAAGCAAAAAAAAAAAAAAAAAAAGCACCGCACATACCGTCATCTGGAACCGGGGCATTCTCGTAGAACAGAGCGAGTACAGCCTCTGCAGTAGCTAGTGCAGTGAGAATATATATCTCGTTTAACATTGATGGATGGATGTTGACGGCAATAGAATGGTTCACAGCAAACATTATATCAAGAAATGGCATCGTGAGTGATTGACAAACAATTGGCAGCAACCAGCATGGAAGTGACAAACAAAGATCAAGAGTTGAAGGAATATCCTTCAAACGGCATGACAAGAAAAACCCGTACATCTCTCTCTCTCTCTCTCTCTCTCTCTCTCTCTCTCTCGCTCGCTCGCTCGCTCGATCTTTTTCTCTCTGTTCTCTTATGATTTCCTCGGATATAATATCCATCTCTGCTCACTGCTAATTCACTGATGCAACTTGAATTTACGTAAATCAGTCACTGTATCAGTGTGTCCATTGCCGGTATGGCGGCATTACCTCACATGGAACTTACTGGCGCATGGATGTAGATACTTGTACATGTAAATCACAGTGTCCACCACGACTGTCAAAGAAAACCAGAAGTGCTGTGTTGAGGCAAAATACGAGAAATTAATATGATCGACATACGCGTACAACACTGGCAGGAGACTGTACTGAATTTATACGCTAATACAAAAACAACAATTCACTTACTTTAATGATCGTACTATATAAGCCTTATACGGGCAGTAGGACAATCAAATCGCCACACTGAAACAAAAAAGACTGTAAATAAGAGAAGGCGCTCGGCCTTCATAACGCACAAGAATGTACTCACATCCTGCAAGATGTTCTTGCCTTTCAGCATCGGTCATCTGAAGTACCAAATCTGGAGAAGACGGAATGTACATTATATGATTCATTATATAACATGAAGGACAGAGATATTTACCATCATTTTATCCATCGAGCGACATCCACACTTACACTGTCGTCAGTTATTCCATACTGTGAATCGAGAGCGCCTGTGTACGTTGTCGCCCTTTAAAGTCTCCATGTTTGTAATGAGTTGCGAGGGGAAACACTGCCGCTCACACAGCTCTGAGGGCAAACACTGCCGCTCACACAGCTCTGAGGGGAAACACTGCCGCTCACACAGCTCTGAGACTGTTGGCCAAATGAAGAGATGTTCCTTTTGGTCACTGCGACCATTTTCGTGACTAATCGCGGCTTCTAAGAAGAGATCGTACCTGTCGATCGACAAAGTCACCAATCAGCGCTGTTGTAGTCTTTTTCCGTGGTTGACTACAAGCTGATTATGTGTTGCTACTGTCAGGATGTGGTGTATGGCCGTTGAGGCGGTGTAAAGCAACCCATGCATTCAGACGAACCGTCCACGCACACTCACGCACACCATGCAGGAAACGAACACGACGAACAACATGCAGGTTACCAGTCAGGAGAACTGCAGGCGGAATGCTTGGATTTATTCCCTTGTAGAAGACACACACACACACACAAACACACAGACATGCACTCGCTCATCCATTCGCCATTCTCTCGCACACTATCTCGTCATTCATTGTCATGGTCACTGTCTCATGGTGACCATAAGCCAATGACGACAACACTGTTCAGGTGGACTCTGATGGTGATGCACGGATTAAGCACATTCGATGAAAAGTTTTCGACAGCGTTGTTGTATGCCTGACAAACGTATTGAGACGTTAATGACATCGGCATTTGTTGTATGGCGCTTGTTCTCAGTACGTCAGTTTATCCTTCCATTCCCAAACCGCAAACCTAATCGCTTGCCTTGCAATAACTGCTCTTCAGTTGCTGTATGACGGCTGTATGACAGTACCTACAACATGATGTCCATCCATTTAGGTTACATGGGGGAACAGAGTGAAGGGGTGGGTGGGTGTTTGGGGGTTTAACGTCCTTTTCCACCACATAGGGTGATATCAAAGACGGGGCAACGATGAAAAAGCCAGCACAAATATTTGGCCCCAGCCGGGATCGTACTCACGACCCGAGCATTAGAAGTCCAACGCTCTACCATTCGACCACCCCGGCTCCCCAGAGTGAAGGGAAGGTGCCAAAATGTTCACCTACCTTTGTAATCACTTAAAGTTTTGTCGTGTGACGTGCAAAGCTGCGGACGTAGGGAAGCATCATCTGCAAATGGCAGTCACACAAATAATCAGAGTATTGTCAGAAACAGTAAGGTTGCCAAATTCTCCGGTGTGTGTGTGTGGGGGGGGGGGGGGGGGAGGGTGTTAGGGGGCGTCAATCGTATGAGCTACACATGTCGTAGGTGGCACGCATTAAGTTTTGCCCGTTTCTATTCTAGTAGATTTTGTTGAAGTACAGAAAGGAAAGTGAACAGGTCTGGCAGAAGCAACATATACGTAAGACACAAATTATAAGACCTAACATCAGCACCTAAAGATTGCAATACCTTTCACACAGCAAATGCGGCAAAGTCTCGGACTGAGTGTGAGGGTATGTCTGCCTGGGCGTACAGCGATTGTTTGTTTGTTTGCTTGTTTGTTTAGCTTGTTGGCTAGTAGGCTGATCGGTTGCCATGTAGTACGTTTACGTGAGCTACTGACTGTATGGCTGACAGTTCTGGGCTGCGTCCACCAGCGTATGCTGCACCAGGACCAGAAGCAACGCCAAATGCCCTAAAACATTGAAAAACAAAACACCTAAATAACAACGCCAAATGCCCTAAAACATTGAAAAACAAAACAAAACACCTAAATAACAACGCCAAATGCCCTAAAACATTGAAAAACAAAACAAAACACCTAAATAACAACGCCAAATGCCCTAAAACATTGAAAAACAAAACAAAACACCTAAATAACAACGCCAAATGCCCTAAAACATTGAAAAACAAAACAAAACACCTAAATAACAACGCCAAAAACCTTAGGACATCAAAACATACACCGAACAGCGTCACATACCCTGTTACATTAAAACAGGAACATCGCATACCCCACTACAGTAAAACATGTACACTGAACAATGTCACATACCCAGTTACAGTAAGACATATACACTGAAAAAGTCACCTACCCTGTTACATTAAAATCGTATACACTGAACAACGTCACGTACCCTGTTACATTAAAACGTATACACTGAACAACGTCACATACCCTGTTACATTAAAACATATACACTGAACAACGTCACATACCCTGTTACAGTAAAACATATACACTGAAAAAGTCACCTACTCTGTTACATTAAAATCGTATACAATGAACAACGTCACATACCCTGTTACATTAAAACGTATACACTGAACAACGTCACGTACCCTGTTACATTAAAACATATACACTGAACAACGTCACATACCCTGTTACATTAAAACATATACACTGAACAACGTCACATTCCCTGGGCTATAAAGAGAGGATGGGTGGGTGTTTGTTAGTTTTACGTCCTTTTCCACCACTTAAGGGTGATATCAAAGAAGGGGCGACGAGAAACAGGCCAGCACAAATATTTTGTCCCAGCCGGGATTCGAAGTCACGACCCGAGCATTGAAAGTCCAACCCTCTACCGTTCGGCTATCCCGGCTCCCCGGCTATGAAGACAATAGCACCACAAAAACACAGAAATTCACACGAACGTCAATAAAATCAGACAAAAGTAAACTTATTATGAAGAAAGGAACGCCAAAAGCTATCTCGAATAGAGTTTCCTCTTTGCTTAATGCTTTTGGTGTCCGTGCCATGTAGTCCACCAGTAAGATCCTGCAGAACGTGACCTAAAGAGATACTGAACTGTAATGATAGCTAGTCAGGGTTGCCACACCCTTCTTCGCTATACACAGGCCATTTCCAATATAAAAATACCATGAAAAATGACGACAGGTGCGTCGTAAAAAACTAGGAAAATATAAAAATATGGCGATGAGTGTAGGAAAGGCTAAGCGATATCGAGAAAGTTATAAGAAAAATGAGTCTTGTGAGTAACAACAACTTAGACGAATTTGATTTGTGACAGAATAAGGCAAACAAAACTCCTGTTTCGTGACAAGGAGAAAGTGTGCACATGGCAGCAGTTATGTGGCATATCTCCTACAACAGAGGAGGTACGAAAGAAGATTATACCTAAAACAATGGAAACTACTAACAGGGGATTCAGAAACACTGAAGAGATTTCTATTACAAGTTACAACACAAGCAGAAAGGACTCTGAAGATAAGGACATGGTAAAGGAAATGTAACAGAGCAATATAGATCGGTGTTTGACATAAGCTTGCATGTCCTGCTTGTGACGTTTGACAGACAGACTGAAAATACTTTATACTAATCTACATAGTAGCTACCTCAGTTTAAAAAAAACAAAAAAACAAAAAAAAAAACATTAGCATCGGCATTAAAGAAATAGCACTGCATGCAGATTACTTGGGAGGGCATTATTCGGCGGATGGACAGCTGGACGTCAGCAACACAACAGGCACACGTGTACACATTGCGGATAGTCACAAAGACTACCAGTTGGTATCTGCCGAAATGATTACGTTCATGAACAAGAACGTGTGTTCACATGTCGAAGACAAACAAGAAATTAGTGACTAGAACTTTGTGCATAGTGAAATAGTTAAAGGTAAACTTACCTACGTAACGTCTCATATCTATAGCCTCACCTACACACTACCAGTAACAGCAAGCACTGAGGGCAACAGAAAATCAGGCGTGTTGTCGGTACTCAGTGGCCGAGTACATGCAGCGAGACCTGGGCTCCTACAGATAAGCGATTTTTTTAGATTGCATGGAGTCACACAGTGTGTTATTCGTCGGACAGAAGTCGCCAGTTTGAAAAAAAAAAAAAAAAAAAACCAACAACAAAACAAAAACAAAACAAAAACATAGAAAACTGTGTCATCGGTGACTTTTTTTTTTTAGGTCACAGGCTTCATGTTGCGGAGATAAGATTAAGGAGGACACGAAACTATAATAATGAACACTCAGTTCCGCTGAATTGTTTTCAGAGCCTTCCACAACATGCTAACTTTAGTACTCTGAGAAACCTACTGCATGTATCCGTTTCAATACTCCTTGATGTGCTTTTAAATCATCCAAGGTGCCGACCTATGGCTTCTCACGATCCACCGGCTGAACTTCACACACACACACACACACACACACACACACACACACACACACACACACACACACACACACACACACACACACACACACATGAAAATTACGCTGTCCCAACATGAACTGCGGGTTTTCCGAACTGAAAGGACACGCACACGATCGAAGTACAAATACTGCGAAACACTGACAGGTGATGACTAGGTCCAGCTTCACCGTACTGTCGGCTGCCAAAATCCGGATCTGTCTGCTATATTTAACTACATTAACATATGAGACCCCGAGCAAAACGAGGAACGAAGCCTCTGGTCCTGCCAGGACCCTGTACAAAGCACATGAATAATTACGCGTCGGCGAATAAAACAAATAATGCAAGCGCGCCCTCCTCTCTCTGTCTCTCTGTGTGTGTGTGTGTGTGTGTGTGTGTGTGTGTGTGTGTGTGTGTGTGTGTGTGTGTGTGTGTGTGTGTGTGTGTATTCATTTCGCGATCACCTGAAAAAGCTGGTTGCCAGTCAAGGATCTAGGGATGTCAGTTTCTGTTACTGTACAGTACAGAGCAGTCATGATCATAAACGACAACTAAAATCGAGGCAAACCTGTACAGCATTTTTTTTATGAAGTAAATGTGTTTTGACTGAGTACATGAAAACTGTAAGCTGCGTTTCCTTTGAGCGGATGCATGCAATAAGGCCCACTGAATGTTCTTGTCAGCAGCTTGTTGGGTCACATTCGCTCCAGGTACAAACCAACAGGACTGACAGGTTCATTATAAGATACCTTTTTGGATTTGAAGTTATACACGAAATTAGCGACATGAAACTAATGCCGATCAACAAGTCACTGAGTATCACTGATTTTCCTCCCGAATTACAGTTTGTTTGGTTTTTGTTTCGTTCTGGTTTGGTTTGCCAGGGATGCCAGGCCCGCACATTTACAACGTGATGGAAAATAATGTGGGACGGCCGAGCCAGAGGATCGTTGTAATTGTATGCAAGTTACGATCCGGGAGGGGGAGTATTCCTAGCGTATCAACGTGCAGGCGGCAGGCGTTGCGGGTAAATCATGTAAGGTGTGTTTTCTTTACATTTAACTGCGCGTTGTTTTATGCCCTCTTCATTTGCTTCCCGGGATTTTCTTTACGTCGGTCAACGGGGCAGACTAGGGGGAACCCCCCCCCCCCCCCCCAAAAAAAAAAGAAAAAAGTTAATGACATACATTGTATACAGTAAAACATCAGTCAACATCCTGGTCGCCGATCGCCTTCAGTCGAGTACAGCTCAGTCCGTACTGATGTGGGCTCCATATAAAACCGGAGCAGGTTTTGAGCCTTCACCATTGCCGGGCGGTTGAGTGCCGCACTTAGTGACAGCGGTAATAACCACCATGCAACTACCCGCGTCTTCTGTAATTCTGCTGGTGGCTGTATTGTCACAGCTTCCCTTCTCCACAACAGCGTGGTTTGGGGGCTCACAACAGTCTTCATCACCATCACGGTCCTCAGGCAGCGTCCCAACCAGCTGTTACAGGTTAGTCACAAACACTGCGCAGCATCTACATGCAAAGCAGCACCTGCAAATGGCCAAACAATGCGTGATTCTAGGTACTTTCTCCGAGTTTAATAGTTTCTATGTTCGTGCCTACTTGAAAGGCGCACAGAGTGAAGGCGAAATAACTGGCAATTACGTTCTCCAGTATAAGCTAATCAGTGTGTGTGTGCCAGGCAGGACTGAGTATCAATGACAGCTAAGCTGGCTGGCATCGGAGCAGGTAATTTATACCACTTATTATACTTGGCAGTTTTTTTTTTTTTTTTTTTTTTTGGGGGGGGGGGGGTTTGCTTTTTCAAAGCAGTGCAGTCTCGATGTCTGTTATGGGGTACTCTATCAGTATATGCTAATGGGTGGGTGGGTGTTTTGGGGGGTTTAACGTCCTTTTCCACCACATAAGGATCAGTAAATGCAATACACTGTAATACAATTTAAAATCATAAAGCCGTCCAGTTACCATACGACCGTTTTGTTGTTGTTGTTTGTTTGTTTTTATCAACAGACTACAAAGAAATAACTAACAAAATTAATGGAAACTGGAAGTCTGAACTATGGCATCTATTCATTTCACAAGGAAACTTTTACTCTCATGATTAACTGTTGTGTCGTTTCTGGAGTGCCTCACCTGACCAGACTGGGATGGTTTCGTTGTGCTTGTTATCTATGCAATTTCCAAAATGGAGATGTCGTTAGTTATAGTGATGGCATTTCTGGTCATATACACGGACTGTGTTTGGTGTGGCCAGCCCGAGTGGTGACGACTGCACTTGGTACGCGGACTGCCTGGAGAAGAGCATCCCGTGTGAAGGCGGGCCTGGTGACTATGCCATGGCCTATGCCAACACGTACTGCCGGCGCTACCAACAACGGGCATCCAGCTTCTCCGCAGACGGCCGTCGGTGGGTCAACGGCGTTCGTAAATGTCTGCAGGTAATCACATAGGTGTAGTCATTGGTTGTCTGGTACTTGTGCATGTTCCTCAAACTCCCCGTATTTACCACTGACATTAGATTGACAGCTCAGTTATTTTGCTTTTTCACATGAACAATACAAATGGACGATTTATTATGCATTATTGCCTCTATGACGTGTATTTTGTGGAAACTCTCCGTGTACAGGTGGCACTGGCGCCGGAGCTGAGAAAGAGCCCAAGCTCTTCATGTACTGACATCAAGAGGAAGGCTTTCGAGTCTCACGTGCCGTGCTACCTGAACCCTGCTGGGGCCCCGTCCTTGTGTGACCTGCCGTTCTCCGACTGGAGAAAGGTGTTCGCCACCATCCAAGGAGCCTTCTTGGACGAATTTTTTTCTACTGTCGGCGGGTTTGCACAGGTAATAACTGACTTTGCTCCTGAGCCAGTTCCTAGCTTTGTTGTCCATATGACAGGGGATGCAAGCTCTCGCTTCAGGGACTTACATAATGAAGGCCCTGCTCTAAGACTGTAGGTGTGGCGTTTCAATTGTGCTTATATCCTCCAAGCCACCGATCAGATCTTAAACATGAAGCTGTACAGTTTATTGGCAATGGCTTGACATTATCGGGTATCACGGACACTACGGACAAGTTCATGATGGACACACAGACAGGGGGCAAAAGAGAGGTGGGAGCGGCGGATTTACAAATGCGCTGCGTACAAACGTGACAGTAATAAGTCTTACCCTATGTAGCCTTAACCGCAATGAATTTGATCCGGAACCTCTTGGACTACATACAAATGAATCTCAAACTGTAAAATAACTTCTGGTACTCTTCGTTTCTTTCATCATGTGTTGCTGTTTTGAATCTTATATAGATCTGAATTGCGGCTGAGTATGCATGCACTGTTCCCCTCTTCAGTCATGGGCCATGAGCCTCCACCGAATAAAGCAGTTGTCATTGTCATTTCATCTTGTGTTTGGTATGACCCGACCTCCAAATTATCTGTATCCAGACAAGTCTTTTGCATTATTGGATTGTTGCAGGTTGGTGGTAGCTGCACCTGGCAAAAGGTCGTGGATGCTTACAACAGCATAACAGACTTCTTTCGTTGAAACGTCCATGTGCGTACATTCTCCTATGTATGAGATTCATAGCCAGTCTGTTCAAGAGGTGACAGTCGAACTATTACAGCCAGGTGACAGGCTGACTAGTGCATGTAAAGTAAAGAAGGACCATGGCACACGGATGACAAACGTAATTGTCAGTTCACATCTTCAATCACCTTTTGCAAAGAAGTCAATAAAAGCATGAAAACATTCCTCTGTGTGTGTGTGTGTGTGTGTGTGTGTGTGTGTGTGAACAAACCCACACAACTTGCTGCAATGAGTAAAAACAAAACATGATTCTTATCAGATGCTTCCCCCAAAAAGCTTTACTTCGGATCATTTCCGAGGCTGATTTTGACACATAATCAAAACTTCTGGGAGACAGAGATGGGGGTAGGGTGTACAGGTACAATGTACATGTACCACACAATGACAAAGTTCATGACACTGTACTACATGTATATAAATGCATTCAACATCAGATCCAAACAAGAACCTACAAATACATGGACGCGTTTCTTGTACCAATGTACAGGGACTTGCAATCTTCCAGGGAGGAGGCTGGTACAACATAATAACCTGCACTTTGTGTGTGCTGGTGTCAAAGTGTGTGTGTGTGTGTGTGTGTGTGTGTGTGTGTGTGTGTGTGTGTGTGCACGAGTGCATGCTGTATGCACTGAACTGATCACCTTGGTTCGGCATTTCAAACTTTAGGGCTCAATCTGATCTGTCTCATTGTACACAAAACAATATCACAGCCTTAAACAGTTATGACTACAATAATTCCTAATAATCCACTCACCAGGACATCTATAAATACAAATATACAAAAACAAAAATTATCTTTTTTCCCCATCAACAAAAATGAAAACACAGATTCTAGCACAGAGGAGACAATACCTTAATGCATGCAGCTGAAATCGTGCTGCATCGATCAAAGGCGGCGTAACAGACAATACAAAACTGTTGAGGGTTGAACTCAAGTGGAATGCTCACATTCCCTCAAGCTTGTTGACTGTATTAATCACAGTGTTACTGATATTAGAGGCATGGACATTTCTTGTCTGTCTTTTTTTTGTTGTTTTTTGTATTTAAAGCAAGAAGTATTTTTTAAGCAAGAAGCATTTAATTAAATTTTCTTGAGTTGCATTATTTAAGTTTCCTCATCTCACATGAGGCCAGAAGACTGAAAATATCCACAATTTATTTTACCAAGGTTTAGTAACAGGCCTCCAAACACTGACTGCAGTGAGTGTACAGCATACTGATAACATGTGGCCTGTACTTCCAACCTGACCATTGTTTTCAAAAACTGCCCCCCCCCCCCCCCCCCTGTGGGATGTGGGTGGAGGCAATTTGGCAAATGTGTCAGCTCAGCCTGTGCATCTTCTCTGTGCTATGTATCTAGGATAGCCAAAGTTGTCAAAGTTGCAACCAGCAGTGTCTCATCTAGGGCTGGATAGTGGGTCAGATCCTTGAGAAGACATTGCTCGTCGTTTCTTTAGCAGATTCTTGATGAAAAACTCCCCTAAAAATGAAAAAGAAATAAAAAACAAAAAACACATAATGTAAAATGACACTCTGTCATGTGTGTGTGTGTATGTGTGTGTGTGTGTGTGTGTGTGTGTGTGTGTGTGTGTGCACCTGCGTGCATGTGCATGTTAAACATGGTCTGTTAAACTTTGGTTAAAAGGATTATGCAACAAAAGCAGTCAAATTCTTCTGTCTTGAAGACTAGCAGTACCATAAGCAATAAGAGAAAAAGACACAAAACTGTTCACCACATAAGAACTTATCAAATGTTATGAATATGCATGTTGTAATGTTTCTGAAAAAAATCTACACCAAAATCTGTACACACAAAAAACAACATTTTTAAAATGTGGTCTATCCGACTATGAACGACAAAACTTTTCCTACCTGCTTTATAGGAAGATCTGACTAGAGGACCACTTGCTGTGTAGGCAAAACCCATCTTATTTCCCACCTCCTGCCAGTACTGGAACTTGTCAGGGTGTAGGTATTCCTTCACCTGTAACAGTAGGCAGTGAGCGTGAGACTAAGTTACAGTGATACATATATCTACTTGTGAACTATCTTCAAGACAGGGAAAGGGGGAAAGAGAACACATGGTCTTGCTGGTCTTGCTGAGAACTGAATATTCTACCTCAATGGCTTTTTCAGTACAAGACAAATGAGTTCAGCAAGAGCAGGGTTAATGAACTACTTCCAGATATTTCCAGATCTGCACATTACTAATCTCACCTTGAGATGTCGCTTGGTAGGCTGCATATACTGGCCCAGTGTAAGACAATCCACACCTATCTTCCGCAAGTCTGTAACACACACACACACACACACACACACATATAATACAGTCACACACACAAATTAATTCACAAATATTGGATTCCACACACAAGTTTACTTTTTCTGTCATTTACTTTCTGGGCAGTTCAGAACTGGCATAAAAACTAGCATTCCCAAAAGCAGATGATGATTTGTACATGCATATGAAACATCAGCAACAAAATTACCTTCCATGACTCGCAGCACTTGGTCATCAGTCTCTCCTAGGCCAAGCATGATGGATGTTTTAGTGACAAGACTCGGGCGACCTTCTTTTGCATGCTCAAGGACTGATAAAGACTGTTTGTAGTTGGCCCGCGGGTCTCGAACAAGCCTTCAAAATCAATGATTCATCTCACTTTGATGTACTGGAAATGTAGCTTATACACTGCTCCTTTGGTCACACATTATAATTTGCATTCATCAAAGTACAAGCCTACATCATCCAGGCCATTCAACAGGCACAGTTCTAACTCTTGTTCATGTTGTATAAAACAAGCCAACAAAGTCCCTTGCTATACTATTCCTATACAGACCTCTACAGTTTCTTGGAATCTCTATACTCACCACTGTAGCTCGGCCACTGTTTCCACATTGTGAGCATAAACATCCAGCCCTGAATCAGCGACGGTATCGACACCATTCATGTCCCCACGAAAGTCTGGTGTCAGACACTCCACTAACACCTCAGGTTTCCTGGCAAATAAAGAAGCATTTTGTTTTATTCAAATGCAGCATAGCATTGGATTTAACATTTGAATCTGCTTGTGAAAGTTACTTGATCAGAAAAAAGGAAACATAAGCAACTGATTCGGACTTTGTAGAGATCTAGCTGGGCTGTTTGTGAAGCAGTAAGTGCAAGACCTTGGCTTGTTAATGATGTGATTTTACTCTGTGTCCATGTATGTACCTGGTAAATGTGTGTGAGGTGTAATGTGACCATGAGCTGATCCTCTCAATTCATACAGACCTTGCCTTGATTTCTCTCACTGTCTGTGCGAAGTGTGCTGCCCCTCCATCTGGCATGTCTGAAAAACAAGAATGGAAATCCTTATTACTGAAGGGCTTCCAGCCCCGTAAGTTCACCGGTACAGGCATACAATAAAATGCAGAAAAATACAAGCATTAAGTTGTAGACTGTAATGAATATATATACCTTGCCAGATTAAACAAACATGTGTTGTTTTCATATAATAGACGTATGGTACTATAAGATGGGTACTTATAATATTTCAGTGGGATAAATCTACTTCTAAGATCGTTAGGTGCTGTGCAAGTAAAAAGGAAATGCATTTCATCTTCCAAACGGTGATTACAGAGTGGGCAATTTAGTGGCTGTTCGCCAGATGTGTAGTTTTATATCAGAGATGCCTAGTCTAAACTTGATCAGTTTGTCACGTAAACCTTTACTTGAGACCCATTTAAAATAAGGTTCTAAACATGGCAACATTTTGAAAGTTCTATAGACGTTAAATCTATCACTGCAGTTTATGTGGCTACGCCAGTCTTGCCAGAAACAATCAATCAGTTGTTGTCTGTATACCCTTAAAAACGAATTGTTTTTTTCACCATGATTAAGCCAAACAAAGCCAAAACCGTACCTGTGTAATGCATCACTGACATCCGTTACCCAACAACAAGTTCCACTGTCATGCAAGTGATACAACATCACATACACCTTGTATGGAAGTCTATGTTCATCCTTGTAAGGCCTAGCCAATACTTAATACAGTTGACATTTGCTCTGATGTACAGAGGATATCTACTGAATAAACCATAGTATTCGGGGTCCTAGGGCTAACATTTGACAGTTTTTTTAGTGCGAACAAGTGGACGCTTTCTGTGGAGCCGTACGAGTGCAACCCCCAGATTTCCGAAACATATTTGTAACAGTTGAGACTAATGAATATAGTATGAGGCGCAAGTCAAATTCTTGTGCAATATGATTAACAAGAAGCCAGTAAACTGATCTTATCTAAATGGTTCTTGAAGTAAACTGAACTGCTTTCTCTCCTTCCTCAAGTAATCCACAGGGTGAGTGAGCAGAATCAGAGGCCTTACTGCACCGAACATGTCTGTCTTGCCAATACAACTCACCATCCCTATCAACTGAAGTAAGCACCACATAGTCCAGACCCCATTGTTTGATGGCTTCTGCAGTACTGACTGGCTCATGAGGATCTGGGGGTGGGGGGTTCTTGGCTGTCTTCCACGGAGCAGAAACGACATCCACGTGTGCAGGTATCACCCAACACCTGAGAGGACAAATTCAAATTATTTAAATACCTACACACGATTCGTGACTTCACTGGGAAATGAGAAATAATTTATCAGACATTTTTTGATGAACCTAACCCTACTGCAGAATAACTGTAAATTGTCTCAATAAAAAAGTATTTGATAGTAAAATGGTTTCAAAAGCGCAGCATCAAATTTCAAATGTTCTACAACAGCTCATGGAGGGTAGGTGGGTGTCCGGGAGTTTAACCTAACAGCTCATGGCTGACAACTGCAATCCTTACAGTATTTTTAGACTGAAAACTTTGCATTAAAAAGTAAAAGATAAGTGAGACTGATTTATCAAACAAGCAGGTCTTACACTAGTTACACTTACAGTAGACTAAATACCAACCATAATGGTGGCTGTGGCAGTCCCACTATCACCTCCCCAGCATTCACCTATGTTGGGACACTTTGCTTCCTCACACACCTGCAAACAAAATTATTTTCTTTTTAATCTAGCCCTCCAGTCTTGAACAGTATATATGTATATATATATGCTAAATGCATGAATAAAAACATCATCAAATTCACATCAGAAGAATGCAGTCTTCATCAAAATTGCTGCATTGTTGTGATGCATGGCTAGATTTTCTATAATACAATGGAATTCAAAGTGTTTTGTGTCCCAGTATACTATATACCCATAAATGCAGGCACCACACCTCAGCAAAGAATCTGACTCTCTGCTGCCTGTACCTGCTACCATACTAAATCAGTAAGTGAATATACAATGCCAAAAATGTACCCTTAAAGTGCGAGTCATACCGTATGCAGTTTAAGCGATCGCAGAGATGATTTCAGTTTGTGGTAGTTCTCTCCCATTGGAATTTCTGTCTTCAGCCACTTGGGTAGGCGCCAGTCTAGGGAAACAAGAAAAATAATAAAAGAAACCAGAAAACACATCTTACCCACAAAGGTCTTACTCTTAGTACATGATACAGTTTGACAGACCAAATGTTTAAAATAAAAACAAAACTTTTGAAATAACTGCATTTAACTAGATAGCGAGCATCGAAACGGGAGATACATGTATTCAGACTAGCATGACTTAAAAACTGCTCCTTTGTCATGCTAGTACATGAAGAATGTTTTTTGTACTAGGAAACTCACCTCTCCCTTTTAACTCTTTTGACACTGGTTTGCCCCTCATACTCCGGGACATCACCAGATACAAAGTCTTCCAGGCCAGGACCATCTGCGATACGGTCTTTCTGCTCCTTACTCAGACTAGCGTAGCCACGAAAATCTCCAGTGACACTTCCTGCAACATGTTGCAAACTATACAGTATATGTCACACCACCAAATCACGCCAACCTTGAGTTGAACAACTGTTCTGGCACTTATTCAGTTGTAAAACAACTGACACAAAAAGGTGACAAATTCTTAGCATGAAACACAGCTATCAGCTGCAATTCTCATCAAAATCTCCATCACACCAAGGTTGTTGCCAAGAAATACTACCATCGTAACTGATCCTTACCGCACTTTCAGACTTACAATAGTGTTTTCTGGTGGCCAAATGTTCCATCGTTTATGGGTGCAACCAAAGCTCTTGGAGGAGAAAGAAATGCACCCAATTTCGTTTATTTAACTTTCTTACATTTTCATGGCAAAAGAAACATAATACTTTTCATAAATTATATTTTTTACAGCATGTGTATCAGGTATCCTGGGATTTCAAACATGGATTTCTGTTCACATGGAACGTTGTTATGTTCATTCTTTTCAACCCAATCTCCCCGCCACGAGTTAACACTGAGGCACTAAAGTACAGTTGAACTACTGCTGGTACTACTATGTAGCACTATTGGTTGTCCTGTTCCGTGCGGGCGGCCGTTTTCATTCCTCTCTACATATTATTCACTGCTACGTAATATAGCGACAAAGTACCTGTTGGACTGAAATAAATAAAGAGGCATCTGTCTACAACATAGGTAGCCGTGCTAGTACGAATATTCACTGCAGTACTAATCATTGCTGCTAGCGACGCAGAACGACATAGTATAGCCTAGACCTTGAGGACGACTTTGCCTTACGCAAAATTACGGAGAAAAGTTAAAAGCAAATCAACACAAAGCTAACTTCAGACTCAAATAAAGCGCACACACAGCAACAATTTACCTTCTGGCCAACCACCGTGCTTACCATGGGCACTCTTCCATGTGCCTGACATCGAAGAAGCCGAAGGCAACTAATGCGGCCCATGGACGCCGCCATGTTGATGTGATGTGTCCACAAACCCAAATTTACACAAAGAGCAACGAGACAGACACGGGAGGTGGAGTACGAACAACAATAAACCGTTCTTTCCTACTAAAAGTTTGTCTCGCAAGTTTTCAGCAGAACTTGAGTAGGCTTCTGTTCTCCTTACCAAATAAGTTATTACACTTGAATACATACATGTGTTTAGTATATTCAGCATCTGGGTCAGTCTGGCTAGCTGCATAATACTATGGTTCATATATAATAATGACTGACTTACCAAAAGAGAGAGGAGAGATTGTGAGTGTGGGTGTGTGGTGTGCCCATGCAAAAATCACAATTTTGCTTGAAATCTACAAATCACTAGAAACCACTTTAACCGGCCCCTGTAGTGTAGTGGTTAGCACGTTCGGACTATGGACCGGGAGACCCAGGTTCGAGTCCCAGCCGAGGGCAAGCGGGATTTTTTCCTACCTAGGTCGGCTCCTACCCAGAGCGGGTGTGCTATGGGCCCAGTGGGGAAGCTGTTGCCACACAGCCGAGATTCACCCACTTCACGGGTGCGACTTTGGGGGTGCTTCCCTTGGTATGACACGTCTTATGATGTGGATGATTACACGGCCGGCACCGCAGGTGCCGTAGTTCCCGGGCCTGGTTTAATGCCGGGATATATTTATGACAGGAAGCGTGGAATGCGGCCCTGTCCCGCAGTCCCAACCACACGGACCTCCATAGCATCATCTTACCATCATCCTCATCTCCATCATCACGCATAATAAAAATTGCCCCAGCTTCTGAGCCCTCCATGGATTCCACCCATTACCAGGGAGGAACACCACTGGAGCCGGCAAAGAGTTGTGGCAGCCAAAAAAAAACCAAAAAAATAGAAACCACTTTAAACCACTACATGTATTATACTATTATGCAATCTGCTGCGGTATTAAGGCCCAATAATAATGGCTTGAAGTGGCTCCTGCTGGTGTGCAGTGGCTTGTTCTTTTTAACCATGAGTCTCATCATGTAGTGGGCAGGGGGGTGGTTGGGCTTGTGCTCTTATTATTGTATACAAAACCACACACTGAGAGCTGATATATGCAGACAGATAAAGAAAGAGACAAACAGTACACTAAAATGTAACTGCATCATTTTATTGTACATTTTTCATATGATCTTTGGGTTACTCCTAAAAGAGTTAATTCTTTGATCTTATGAAAAACAAACACACAAACAAAATATCACTAAAGCCCTACATTTGAAAAAACAAATGCATTTCACTAACATGTTTCTCAAATCAGAAAGTTCAAGGATTTCTTAAGTGACAGTCAGCAATATAAAATAATGAGAGAAATCATGAAAAAAATAAGCCTTACTAAGAACTGACTAGAATTGACTAACCCTCACTGATTACTTTCATAAGTATTCACTGGAAATGTCTGCCAATCAATACACAAAGGCGTATTCAATGTGAACTGCACACCTGGACCACGGGTAAATCCAAACCAGCGATAGACACATATACAAAAATCTGAAAAAGTGTAAAGTATCAATTGAGAAAGTACTGGAAAAGTCCAAACAAATAAAAAAGCGAACACACTAAACATTCTGTCATTAGTAAGAAGTCATCAAGCAAACTGCTAAGACACACTTACATTAAAGTTCAGTCTCTCCCTGTGTGATCCAATCAAAAGTGAAAGGATAACTACATGTACATGCAAATGTAAATTAACTCTTCAAAACTTAAAAAGTACTCAGTATGAACATATAAAAGTCGTTGTCTTAAGAAAGACACAACTGCAAATGTTGACAGGGGAAAAAAAGGTGTAATGACAACAGTTCATACACATACATGTATGCACCATAACAATGTTCCCATCTACTGATGTTAAGGAACTGCATGGATCAAATAGTACCAAAAATCCCCCCAAACAGTGCTGTGTGAGAAGAAACTCTCAAACAACAAATCTCAAAAACATTATACACAAGCAAGTATATTTCCAAGTAAAGTAAATACCCCAAACGAGTGATTATAAAGGCAAAAAAAAAAGAAAAAAAAAAAGCCCCAAACAATCACAACTGATACATACACTAACTTTTGAACAACCATGACTGCACTCAAAGGGCATCTCTTGCACTACTGGTCTGTAATACACTGTTCATCACCACCACCACGCCCCCCAACTCTCCCAAAAAACGTACCTGGGTACTGGCACATGTATATCATGACTGTGAGGCACATATAAAACGCAATCCTGACACTGCCCAGTGATCAAAGATACGTGTCTAACATCAAACTTGCTCCTCATATGATCTTCCTCAAAACATGAGCAAATTTTATTTTGTGCTCGGTGCATGCTCTTTTTCACACACTCCACCAAAGATTTATTACAACTTCACACTGAACACATGCACAATCCAAAACAACACTAGAAAGGACAATTGGAAACAATCACAGGTACAGCGGTATCCAATAGCAGATGCACACAACAAAATGGTCATACTTTAAAATCTTACCTCTATATACTGTACTTTTTTTTTGAAAAAAAAACAAAAACAACCTCTGGAACAACCACGCCACCTGCATGTAATCTGCATACAGTGTATATATTACAAGTCATCACTAGAACATCAACTGATCTTTTCATCTGGACTTACTTTAAGAACTGTACTACTATACATGTACATAATACTGCATATGCAACAGCTATGTACAGGCAACTTTGTGCACACAATGTGCATGGGGTACAATCTACATCAGTGGTCTAACATTTTGCAGGCAGGGTGTGGGTGGGGTTTAGAGTTCTAACGTCCTTTCCACCACTTGCAGAACCACAATCATCAGTCAGCAGACTTCAATGAATGGCAAGTTGTGACATACATGGCAAGGGTTCATTAAATAAGCAAATAAACGCTCTCTGATTTGCCACGCTTCCCTGCACCAGTTAAAAAAAAAACAAAAAAACAACAACCAAGACCACTACATACAAAGCGCCTATTTGAAAACAGTTCACTGCACACATCGTGCTACACACACAGACCCTTTGAGATAATAACAACGTTGAAAATTACTGCCACTGTCAAACCCGGCAAAACCAAGTATTGATATGCCTGACATTCAGGCTAGTCACATTTATGCTTTAGATACATGTGGAAAATGTTGTGGCCCTTTGACATGATGCCAATTCTGGATGGAGTAAAAGCACAGGTGGTCTTACTGCACAAATATATTCAAGACATTGATATGTCTGATATGAGAGCACACCCAACACTAACAATTGTGAGGCAATACAGAGATCAAGCATTACCCAGAGACTGACAGATGTACTAAAAGTGTACTCCATTACATGACGATGAAAATCTGTGCATTTGATGTGCACTACGTATGACTGACGGGTAGCCTTTAGGCTGGATATTGCCTAGCAGCAACAGAAATTTACTGCACGTAGTCTGACAAAACACTTGGTTAACCCTGAGATCCAATCACCAATATTGCATGATATGGTGAAGTGAAGCAACTACATGTTTATCTTCAGAAGGGTAAGAGCAAGCTTGACTAGATGAAGTGATCGCGGTTTTCAGGTCACTTGAGATTTTCTGAGTGCCTGAAATGGAGGAAAAGAAGGCACACATGTGCATGACTGCCTAACAAGAGCAGCTAGTGACTAGAGGTGTTCAGTAGACTGTTGGATTTTCAGCTGGTCATGGGCAAGCAGCCCTGTACTTACATCTTCAAATGTCATTCATTGTTTCAATGTGATTAAAGTGTAACTTTCAGCTCTTGCAAATTAAAAGCATATGACAGATAATAAAATACTGCTAACAAAAAAATCACTGAAATTTTTATCAGCTCACAACAGACACAGACGCTTCAAAACGACAACAACAAAAAAAGCTACACTGAAAAATGCAAAAAAAAAAAAAAAAAAAAGCTTTACATTTTTTCCAGCACCAGGCCCCAGTTTGCATGATCATAAAATGATGTCAACAATCTGTACCTGAGGGGCGTATCGCATGACAAGTTCAGCTAGCTCTCCTTCTCGAAACACATGATAAAATCTGCAAAGGTCTGTGTTGACTGTTTTCAAATTTCCCTTTGACTGTGAGGAAGCTTCACCAGTTTGAACATTTTTTAGGTAATTTTCTTCCCTGGAACCCTTTGCTGGGTTGTTGTTATTGCAGTTAATTCAGCAGTCACTGGCTGTCCACCATCAGCATTCTCTGGGAGCAGTTCGTTGTTTTGATCAATACGGCAAAAAACATCCTGGCTTGTTAGAGTTGGAAGTTGCATGTTTCTGTTCATGAACAGCTCCACCAGGAAAATCATGCGGTGGGCAGCTTTGAGAAACAGTGTCATGTGGATGAGAACAGTTTTCCTCCACTGAATGTGCCAGCAAACTGCTCTTAGGGAACTGGCGGACTTGGAAGTGTTCAGCATGTGGCAATTTTTGCCCTCGGCAAGGCACAAAACAAGCAGATGAATACTGGTCATTGCCTGATGATGTCTTTGAAAAAAGGTTTCTGAAACTCTTTTTGATGATGTCTATGACAGAGGTCTTCTCAGTGAGTGGCCTGAGAATCATGCTGCAAACCATGGACATAATGAACGAGCGTGTGGGGAGTGTTGTCCTGACCAGAGCAGAGGCTCTCATCAACAGCCTTACTGCGACTTTTGTATTGGTGGTATGTAAACTGACCTGTCAGTACATTTCTGCAAAGACAGCCTTGTGGATGAACACTTCCCTCAGGGCCACCCAAACAGGGTCAAGCAACCATTCTCATTTTGTTTCAAATTCTCTCTGCTTCCCTATCTGCCCTAGACTCTTTTTTCTGTTTTCAGCCATTAGAGGTTCCTCTGCTTCTCTTGTGTACAACAAGATAAATCTGACATTTCAACAGCCTGTCTATGTGCGTCTGAAGGACATGCCACCCACCACTTGTGTCTGTGTATGGATACTACATGTACTCTTACCATCTAACCCCTCACCAATCCAACCTGGTGTATCAAGGTATATGCTATGACTTTCAGGAGCTGAGTTATCTTTGTGATCCTTCTAGCATGGGCATCTGGTTACTGGCTGGATGGCCCTGTATGTGCCTGTTAGCTCCCCCGTTGTCACTACCCTCTCTTTTGCAAGTTTTGCAGGACGAGCGGGTGGTTGGCCAGCATGTTACAGGTAGTGGAGCTCAGTTCTTCCCTCTGTGGACTTTGCTACGAAGAATCATCATCACTGACAGAACTGCCCTCACCTTGACCCTGTACTGTTGTAGCCAGTGTCCAGTGATGACCACTGCTGCCTGCGATGAGCATCTGAAAGAAACATAGAGTAACACGTTAACTACAGTTATTACTATCATGTCAAACACTCGATCCAGCAACAACAAAACGATGACACTAAGTTTGTTCTTTGTAGTAATTCTGGATCCCCTTTATAGTGCAAAATACTTGCAATTCAACAGCTAATCTTAAGCTCACCCAGATAACATAATAGGAGAAGTCACTGAAAATTTAATCGCCATGAATGTACACAAAACTGTAAACGTATTTTGTGTGGTACTGATACATCTGGTTTTAAAGATTTGGTGACCATTGTGTTTGAGAAAAAAAAACAGTTAGGTAACAAGCAAGCTAGCAAGATAATTTTACACCGAATAATGATAACTGATGGAAGAAATAATCTGTGCATGTCACGTCATGTACAATTTATAATGACTTCACAGACCCCATGTAACAAATCATTTGACAGTCACTGAGTCAGGCCTGCTGCCAGTACCAGTGATTAATTAGCACAAATGCTTGTATCAGGGTGAGTCCAAACAGCATCTTATCATCATCTAATCTAAAATCAATAATGGTGAGCTTTTAGTTTGCCTCCTGCCTAGGGGTCATTAACAACAACTTTAAACGTTGTATAACTCTACACAACACATACTCTTCGTGTTCCTCAAACTCCAAGTTACATGTATACATTGTCTTATACGTGTAATTATTGTATGTATCAGGCTTCTAGAACAAAAGTTTATCTTTTAAAATTAAAATCTGATAAACGATTAGTCTTGTACACATCTATGAGAAAATGTTAGTCCCTGAAAATTAGATAGTTAGTCAGTGAAAAAAAGAAAGGTTTGCGAAGCAGTTAATAGCATTACATGAGAGATAATTTTGCACTATTCTCTAAACTCCAGCCATGAAAGAAAATGTTCCATATAAAACACCTTCACTACAATGGTGTGAACAATTTGTAGCACAGAAGAAAAAAAATGCATTTGTCCCCGATTTGCTCACCTGCTTTCCTGGGTTTGTGCCATGGAACTAGGATGTCCTGCCCATCAAACTATTGACAAAACAGTCACAAATATACAGATGGACAAAAACTGATCTCTGTTATAATTCATCATTATCCATTTATACCTTTTGGTTTACATTTACAGCAAAGTGATACATGTATGTGTGTGTGTGTGTGTGTGTGTGTGTGTGTGTGTGTGTGTGTGTGTGTGTGTGTGTGTGTGTAAGAGTTGTCTACATTTCATTAAGTTTAACAGAGTGCGGGGCATACAGCTTGTTTGTGGAACTATTAGTGAACCTTGAAAGTGACCTTTATGCTCATTTGATCTGTTTGTGTATTAGCCTTGCTAATTAACTCACCCTCCTGTACTTCTGCTCAAAGGCCCACACATAAATCATCATGCGTCCTCCTTTACTGAGAATGCGAACAAGCTCCTCGACAGCACGGACTCGTCTCTCCAATGAAGCAAAGTGATGTATAACACCAACTGAGAGAACAGCATCAAATATTTCATCACGGAAAGGCAAGGAGAGGTTGTCTGCAGACATCACTTCAGAGCCTTTAGCTGATGCAGCCTCTACGAATGACTGGCATGTATCCAAACCAAGGCTGACAACTGATGGGTTGGCTTGCAGATAGCGGCCATTTCCACAACCTGAAAGCAAAAGAAAACTGCAGCTGAAAAAAAAAGCAAATAAAAGCGACATGAAAGGGACAGAAACCACTTAACTTTCACAAAGGACGGCACGGGTCAACGTTTCGGCTTTCACCTTCCTCAGGACACAAACAAATGGGACATAACTTCAACAAACAAACAAAAGGTAACTCTGCGGACGTACTGACATACACGGCGTGGGGGGGGGGGGGGGGGGGGACACGGTGGGCGAGAAAAGGACCAGAAAACAATAGTAAAAAAATCTCACAACACCCATCCTTTGATGGCAGCTGAAAGCCAGTAATAAGTAATAGCCAGTAATAACAACCAACCAAACACTGATATTAAATATTGTACAGTGAGAATGTGACTGAATTTATGTGGATGCACAAGGTTAGCTTTAACAATACACATTTGAACTGGTAACAGTTGTTCAGATGTTCCTTAATTTTTTCTTTCTTGTTTTGTTTTTGTTTATTGATCCTGCTTTTCATACTGTACACTGTCCGAATCCATTACTGTTTGTTCTGTAAAACTGACGGATGCACAGTGAAGGCACAGAATACAAAAAGAAAGAAGTATTCGTATATTTATGTACGTACAAATCTGAGATGTTTTGGTGCATAGCACTCACCTATGTCAGCCACGAAAGAGCCAGGTGCAAGTGAGTCAAGGAAGTCTTTAACCCTGGGCCATGTGCGCTGCTTAAGGTCCTGAATATGAGGAGCAATCTGATCATACACTCCTCGTACATGCACACTTTCCAGGCTACAGGTGTCATCCACAGACACACATCTTTTTGTTGACTGCGATGTTGCATCATCTCTAGACATTTCCATTGTAGACATGCCTGCTCTACACAGACTGCCGTTTGCCTCTGTCCTGAGTTCACGTAGATCTTCCGAGGTGATAGCTGTGCTGTCCATTGCAGAAATTTTTTCTCTGTGACTGCTGGCGGTGCAGACATTCGTGTCCACTACTTTGCCCCCTTCAAAGATCCTTGTGTCACTTCCAACTCCCATGTTCTTCTTGTGGTTGCAGGTCACCTGCACTGTAGAAAACTCATTCAAAAATGAGTCCAACTGCTGCTGAATTTCTGATTTTTGTCTTTTGGAAAGTTTCCATTTCCACAGAATCACAACTGTTACTTGCTTTTTTTCACTTTCCTCTCTTTGGGCAAACTTGCTGAGAGAACATCTTCCATTGCTTATGTGGTAGACCCTGGTGGGTGCTCTGCTGACTTGTTGGAAGGTGTACATGTACCTCCTGGTGTCGATCACCTGAAGGGTGTTGACCACCAGCTGAGACAGCCACACACAGGCTGGGCGTGACCAGCAAGGCTTTCCTCATCACCAGTATTGAATGTGTTGGTGATTACTTGCTGCATCTGCCACACCCTCCCACCTCCAGCCCCCAGCAGCAACCCCCATCTCTCTCAGTCAGTGCATTACTGTCACATCATGTCAGAGGATAGCCCTCCATCAGTCAGGTTCAGCCCACACTTAGGTTACCTGGCAGCTTGTTGAGTGATGTCACCATCTAATCCGCCTGTACAGAGGACAAAATCAGCTTTGGATGAGTACAATAAAGGAGTGTCTTCATTCTACGATAGATAGAGAGAGAGAGAGAGAGAGAGAGAGAGAGAGAGAGAGAGAGAGAGAGAGAGAGAGAGACTGACTGACTGACTGACTGAAACGTTTATTTCAGGATAAAGACTTGTAGGCATGGTCTGCCTATCTTACAAGCTGTCCTGCTAATCTACGAACACTAAAAAAAAAATAAAGGCTAACATTACAAAAAAAAGTATACCAGGCACAAAGGGAGTAATCTAATAAGAAAGTAGAAAAAACAAAAACAAAAAAAAAACATGCAAAGATACAAAGAAGCGCAAGAAATTCAAAGGAAACACATCGGAAAATAGGTGAAGAAGTAGATAGCATGGTGTTTGAAATTGTAGTATACAACATAACTTGTAAAAAGGTAACATGTAATAGTGCCATCTGATAACGAGTAATTTAGCACGGTTCAGATATTGTTCGTGGACCTATGACTTACGTAAGTATCTGAGAAGTTGAGTTTTAAATGAATGAAGCTTCGGGGTACATTTTAAGTATGCTGGCAACTGGTTCCATGAAAGTGACCCAGAGAATGAGAGGCTTGTTTTAAAAATGTCCAATCTAGGTAATGGTACTTGGAACAGGCCATTTCTTGCGTTGTGTCGCTGACTTGGTTGAAAGAACGTGGTAAGATATGGAGGAGCCTTACAGTGGACTATCTTGTGCATGAAAACACACCGGTTGAACTCAAGATGCTTGGTAAGGGGGAGAAGTTCGAGCGCTTTAAGTTTTTCTTCTGTGGGTAAGGGCCCAGGATGTAAAAGCTTTATACCACGTTTATAGAGAGAATTGATCTTTTTCAAGTGAATATCACCACATTTGTCCCAGAGGTTGGAGGCGTAATCTATATGACTTTTTATATGTGCGTGAAAGAAAACTTTGCAACTGTCGTGGCTAACTATGCGGTTAAGTTTACTTAAGAGAAAAAGATTTTTAGACAGGGTTTTTACTAAGTTTTTCTAGGTGCGGCTCCCACTTCAATTGGTCGTCCACTGTAACGCCCAAAAGGCGATGCGTTGACACTTGGTGTATAGGCTCTGAGCCGAGAGATAGTTTGAGAGGTAGAGGCTTCCGCTGGTGTTTTTGGCGGGTAGTTATTAGCATGCTCTTTGTTTTGGGGACGCTGATTATCATATGATTTTGGGTACACCATTCAGATACTTCATCGAGGCTCTGCTGGAGTGTTTTGTTTATTGTTGCCTCTTTTGTGTCGGATGTGTGTAGTGTTGTGTCATCTGCAAATAACTCGCAGGACACGTTGGGACTAGATAAACAAAAAGGAAGAGAGAGAGAGAGAGAGAGAGAGATTTTTTTTATTATTACGCATAAAGGTTAACCTTTATGCAGGGCAGTGCTGCCTACGTTACAGGCTGTCCTTAGAGTAGACAGTCAGTCAGCCACACTGAATTAAAAAAAAAAAATGTTGTTTTATTATGACATTTGAAGGATTTCCCTTCAGGTATTTGTTACTTCCATGTCATTTGTTGACTGTCAATTACTAAAGATGAGAGAGAGAGAAAGAGAGAGACCAGTCAAATAAATTAAGTAAGCAGGTCAATTTCACCATTTCTACTGACATTCATGGAATCACATGTACACATGTACAATGTACTGTCGATTTATAAGGCACTTCACATGGCATGTACAATTCGATCATATTTAAATAGAACATCGTACAGAAAAATAACAAAGGACTACTTTGATACAGCTATGGCTATAGTTTCCTGGTTTTTTAATCTTTTTGTTTTCCAGTGTGTGGATGAAAGAGAAGAAATCTATGCTAATGAGTTTAAAATTGACTCAAACTGAACTCAGAGATGCATAACAGCTCTACTAAAAGGCATGCCTCCAGTGGGTAAATCAAAATTCAATCAGGACCATGCCTGAGGGATCAGTAATTCGTTCTCTATAGCTGTGTTTGAACTTGTTTATGTGGTGTGAACTTGGAACAGGGTGTGGTACAGAGTACAATCTTCATTCATCCAGTTCCACACTCTGCACAGAAATGATTCTTCAAACAAATGACAAATAACTATATCCTATCAATAACAATACCAATTAAACCTCCTGAAAAAAAAAACATGCCACTGGTTTGGTTTGGTTTTTTCTTCTCTCTCTCTCTCTGTACAGTTACTTCAGAATAGTGCATGTATGCCATTTTAAAAACTCAATTTACAAAAAACTGCTCTTTTCACAGACAGCCATAACCCAAATCAGATTTTTTTTCCTTTATGAACATGCAGTTAATACTTACACTTTACAGTATAAACTGCTGTTGCTCTGTACATAGATCTATGTACACAAATGAAGTTGTTTGCACACTGGGTCTGATAGTTCAGTTAGATTCCTGCACTACGCCCCTCATCTGCTCTTTTATTTTAGTCCTGTTAGTGTTACTGTAGTAACTGCATTCGAAATGCTCCCCCCCAGGGGGGGGGGGGGGGGGCATGGGTGCAGAGCATGTTGCCTTTGTACAGCTCCACCCTTTCATTTTCCTCATTTTTTTCTCTCTCTTTTGTTTTCATGCATGGTGTGTACTTGTTTTCCATATTGCGACCCCTGCTGATTGTGTAGATGGGGGTCTTTTAATTTAAAAGTGCACACTTGATATCTATCCATGTGAATGTACAAGAAGGCAATACATATAGGCACAATAAATGTTAATGCGCCTGTATCTAACTGTATATTATGTAAATTTGACTCTTCTCTCCAAAATGCTTAACAAAATTCCTGCTCACTTGGGGATTCAAACCTTAAGCCTCAGGATAATAAGTAATCAAAGGTCAGAACTGCCCAAGGAAAAATAAGAGGAAGTGTGTGTGTGTGTGTGTGTGTGTGTGTGTGTGTGTGTGTGTGTGTAAGTTGTGTGTTTGCTTTGCAGATGTGCTCATCTAGGGGGGTCTGGAAGAACTTTGAGGACAATTCTTCCAAGTAGTTTTGGGAGGAAGGGAAGATTGGAAACAGGCCAGCAGTTCTTTAACTGACTTGGATTGAGGCAGGACTTCTTGAGGAGTGGTTTTCACAATGGCTGTCTCAAACTCAGAAGGGAAAGTGCCGGAAGATTGGGGCGCGTTTTCAAGAGTGGTGAGAGTGGGAAGCAAAAGATCAGTGTATTCAAGCAGGCATGGGGTCAGATCACATGTCTTTAGTGGACACATCTTCAATTTCAAATTGAAGCACATCCTGCTTGCTGACCAGGCTGAACTCAAGCAGCATCTTGTCACAAGCAGGAGGACTCACAGGGATGTGAACAGCCTGAACAGAATCAAAGTTCTGTCTGATTTTCACAATCTTCTGAGTAAAATATTCGCTGGATGCATTAGGCAGCTCTGTGGACAGAATGTCAGTTGGTAATGGGGAGGTGCTAGACCTTCCAAGGAGGTTGTCGGTCACTGTAAATGGGATCCACAGGAGGATGCCTTGACCACTGGACCAAATCCCCATCTTTGATTTGAAAGGAGGTCAGAGTGAACTACAGTGGACTATAGTGGACTGCTGCAGAATGTGCGCCATGCATCACCTACCAAACATTCACAAAGATTGTTTTGAACAATTAGCTCTCTTGAATTCTGTGCAATTCTTTTTCCACCTTTCAGTTTATGGTTTTATCTTAAAAATGACAGCTCACAGCATAGGTTTGGCTATATTTTTTGTTTTGTTTTGCCAGAAATGAGAATCTTGGTATTCAACTGAGAATTTGGCATATGGTAGAACATACAAAGAAGGAAAAGGTTGGGTGTGACTGACAGATGTATGTCTCTGGACTGATGTTTTTCTGTGTAAATAGAGCACTTGAACATGGTTTCCTCAAGTTCCCAGCTGCCATCCTCTCAACATGAAACCAATAGTTGGATTCCATTAAAACCCACGACAGCACATGTCACGACGTCTCAGTCCTTTGTTTGGAGATGACCCAGAACTGGGAAGTAGACTGATCAATAGATCGTGTGTTATCGAGGTTACTATGCCACCGATCTGATCAGAATGTGAGAAGTCAGCAGCAGCAGCACTGCAGCCTAGCAGTTTGGCGTTCTCAGTCTATATATTGTGGCCAGGTCGTTCACACAAACCTACTCTCAACATCAAGCGCAGATCTACTCAGTTCCCAACTCATGCAAAATTAAATACAGTACTACAAGAATGGCATACATGCGCTCTTCATGCATTCAACACGGAACAGTACAGAAAGACTAAGTGGGGCACTTACAGTCGGGGAGACAAGACGGGCACGTGCGCCCCATGGCTTCAATTTACGTGAAGAAGATGTTATACGATACGACTCTTGATGTGACCAGACACTCCTCTTCCACTCAGTCGTGAGCGTAAGCCCACATCTGTTCCCCGATACAGAACTTCAGAAAGTTTTCTTTGTCCTTTCCGCCATAGCTTGTCGTCTGCAAATAAAGTCACGTGATAAAGGAGAAATCAGTGTATTTCTCTTTGTTTTGTTTTCCTTAAACCTATTTTTATCGTATTGAGGTCACATACAATTAAACAATAATAGTAGTATGAATTTGAATACAAATTATAAGTAATTCAGCCTTAAAGAAGACAGATTACGGCCAAATTATAACTGTTAGGCTACAGCTAATGGAACTGCAATAAATGATCCATAATGTCTAAAAACCCACAAATGCCCCAGTCTAGATCTTTCGGTGGTCAACCTGATTACAGTCCATTTTGTGCATTTTTCGACTTAAGAAATAATCAGTATATTGTTTTACGAAAAAGAAAACAGAGAAAGGACAGACACAGAGACTGCTCAAGTTGTTTGACAACGATCAAGACCGACAACTCTACTCGCGAAGATATGATGATGGCGGCGCCCTAGTATTTTTAAGGAGGGTATACTCGTTGCATAGGACAATAATCGTATGAAAACTAGATGAACTGTTGCGATTTTGCTTTTTCTGCACACTTTTTCAGCCAGAATATGTCTCTGTGTTTGGTTAGATGATGAAGGATCGCTTGGGGAAAAGACGAACCAACTGAATCACGACAGTGATTTTGGATCAATAATTTTTGTGCAGACGTGTTGCCGTTTCCGCAGTGATCGATGTTTTGACGAGTCCGCACTGTGAAATATGACCACATTGTTTCAGTGAAGCCCTCACACATGTATCGACAATGCATAAATACATAACAGAAAGTATATATATCCATGGCTGTCCACGATCACCTGGATGATGATACACAAATGAAAGGATGACACTTGCGACATAATGAGAGAGAAACCGTAGGGCGCCTCTGTCAGCATCAGGTGTCAGCATCTTGCACAATGTTGCTAGAGGTGGCCCTGGTGTCACTACTGGCAGGAGCCACGCTGGTGTTGCTTGTCCAGTTTATGTTGCTAAAGTGGTATGTGAGGCACACTTCACCAGTGCCTCCACGCTACAATGAACAGTTTCCTGCCTTTGTGCTGCCCCAGGTAAGTCTGATCAAGTTTTTGATCCTAGCAAGCAGTATGCATAAGTTTTAATATTAATAGTTCAAAAATTTAGAACATCTGGCAGTATGCATAAGTTTTAATATTAATAGTTCAAAAATTTAGAACATCTGGGTATTCATCCATCCATTTACCACATGTTTCACTCAGATTTGATTTAGTTCCAGATGATGTTGAAATACTGTGCATGTACTTCAACCTTCTGTCTAAAAAAAAACCCAAAAAAAACATGAAATCAGCACTTCCTGAGTAGACAGGAATTTAAACTAGAAGACAGTACATCACATTTCTGACTGGACTTTTTATCTGTTGGAACAATAATAAGACAAATTTAGTCCTCCTAGCATACCGTACAACTAAAAGTATAGGAGTATTAGCCTCCCAGTGGAATTTGTCCCAAATATTGTGGTGCAGAAATGATAGAACACATGTCCATCTTGGTAAGAAAGTAATAGGACATTTTGAAAGTGAATCCACTTACGGAGGTTGTCCGGTGTGAATATATAACGCCAATTCTTTATCTTCAAAACGGTTGGTGAGCGCCTGTTTAGCTTTACTGCCACGTCACTCTGGTATGTACTACCTGTCAGTCTGAGAGACCTTTCAGACATAAATCATTTAAGTCTGACTTGAAAACGTATCTGTTTCCGGCTGGCTTTCGACTAGGTCCGCTGACCTCCTTCTGATTCTGTGTGTGTATGTCTGTGTGTGTGTTTGCATAAATTTGTTGGTATGAGTGCAGGAGTACGCGCATTGAGTTGCTTTGTGAGAATTTTGCGCTATATAAGTACAATTCATTGTCATTAAATATCATTATTGTTGATATTATATACTGCAGGCATTGAAAAGCAAGCTGCTTGGAGATTGGGCGGGGCAGCACCAGAAGGAAGCATGCCTATGGCTGAACTTGATGGGTCAGTTTCTTTTCAGAGAGCTTCGAGACACAAGTATTGTACGCAGGTATGAAATGTTTTCAGTGTTTATGTCAAATACATCCATGGATATGGCCGTGTATGCATGCTTTTGAATAGTAAATAAATGATAAAAACAAGCAGCTATAGTATCATCACAGTATGACAGATGTAATATTCTGCCAAAATTTTCATCAGTTTGTCTATCTGAATGTTATTTTTTGTTATTGTTGTTGTTTTGTTTTTATTTTACAGTGAAGGTTGATGCCTGTTGCAGCTCCTTAAACTTATCAAAAATATCTTTTCAGGTGGGTGATGCGAAAGATAAACCTTGAGTTTCAGGAATTGTTACAGACAACATCAGGGAAACTGCTGGCACAAATCATTGTGAGTGATTTTGCTTCTATACATAGTATCCTGCAAATAGATCAGAAATAGAGTTTTCACTAGCAATGGTGTGTACCTGTCAATGTGAAATAACACACATGTACTGATTTCAAACCCAAAACTGTGAGTTTCAGAAAATCATTTGTATTCCATCAGTAAATAGATTCCTTTATACTGCATACATGTACTGCAGCATACCCCCACCCCTTCAAACGATTTGTGATTTTCAAAAACAACACTAAACAAACTGATTATCACAATCATGCTTGGGAATTTTCAGTCATTTGACAATTTTCAGCCAAATTTCTTATTCTTTCGGTCAAAAAAAAAATAAAAAAATTTTAAATTACACTTCTGCCGAAGAAAATGTCAGGTGTAAATGTCACGTTTGTTTTGGGTGCTAGGAGAGGCCACTAAATGCCTTCAAAATTGCTGAAATTCATTTTCTCTCCCTCTGGCGCCTATATCTGGGCACTGCCTCTGTACCCTGGCCTGGATTTCAGTCTTTTTCCCCCTCAGCAATTCCCCAGCTTGCACAATTCACAGATCAGCCCAATTTTGTTTTTAGGTGCGAGACTTCAGCTTGGGCTCTACCTGTCCAGTAATCGGTGGCGTCAATGTGCAAAACATCATCCTGGATGATGGAGACCTCATACAGGTACATGTATTGTGATTTGGGCGAGTTGTGGGCATGGGATGGTGTCCGAGTAGTTAAAGAAGCCTGTGTCAGGATGAGCAGATTTCACTGTGTCAAAAACATGTTTTTGACAAAAACTTCCACTGTTGGGTCTGTGGTCTTCCCAGTGTATATATCACTATATGTTTTATTTTTAAACTTTAAGCTGTATAAACTTGTAATGTTGCCATTGACTCCTGTGGCCTGTCAAAAATTTTGAGTTAACCACAGAATGCAAAATGTCTATGTTTCAGACTCTTGATGTGTGTATGGATGTGGAATATGATGGAGGCTTCACACTTGGAGTTGATGTGGTGTTGCCATTTAACAAGATGGCCTTCATCTCTGTCACACTTCGTCGTCTGTCTGGACGTGCTAGGTTACAGCTCACTCGCCAACCGTACACACACTGGTCCTTCTCCTTTCTTCAGGTAAGTCAGGATGCACAGCATGGCACACACACACATGCACGCACGCACGCACACACACACACACACACACACACACACACACACACACGCATTTCACATACAATATTTGGAGATGGATGGGTGTTTGGGAGTTAACATCTTTCTCCACTATATATGGTTGACATCAAAGATAAGGCGGGAGTGAGGTGGGTGTTTGGGAGTTTAATGTCCATTTCCACCGCGTATGGGTGATATCAAAGATGGGGCCAAAAAAAAAAAAAAAAAAAAAAGCCAGCATAAATATTTGGCCCCAGCCAGGATTTGAGCTAATGACCCGAGTATCGGAAAGTCCAGTGCTCTACCATTCTGCTATCCCAGCTCCCATGAAAGATAGGGCAATGAGAAAATGGCCAACACAGATAATTGGCCCCAGCTGGGATTCAAACTCATGACCCAAGCATTGAAAGTCCAGTTCTGTATCATTCAGCTATCCCAGCGCCTCTCATATTTGGAGATGCAGATTTATATAAATAATGGATTTTTTTTTTCTTTAATACACATTGGCTGATGTTGCAATTGTTAATTTGTTTGTCGACCACCAGGAACCAGAGGTTCAGTTTGAGGTGGAGTCCCACTTTGAAGGCAGGCCCCTGTCGCAAGTCGCTGCACTTATAGTGAACCAGGTGAGCATGCCTAATCAGCGCATATTTCACCAGGAACGGTTATTTTCAACACTAATAAGTTATGTCTCTATAACTTTTGCTGTGAAAATGATCAAATGTTGTTAAAACACCTGTTTTGAAAACACATTCGAGCCATGCCCATTGTTTTATTATTAAAAAAGACATTTAAAATACATGTTAATATGATGCTTAGGTTTTGAGTGTTATGTTAAACCTCCTAGTATCATTAATGTTCTTCTGTCTGTTTGCAGTTGAGGCGAACCATCCGCAAGAAGCACACTCTTCCCAATTACAAAATGCGCTACAGGCCTGTGTTCCCGCGACCAGAGATTAATGTGCCAACCTGCAGACTGTTAGTAAATGGGCAGTGCATTACATTAGGGCGGCTCTGTATCACCTTCATCAAGTGTTCCCGCTTGACTGTCACATCACAGGATGCAACACTTTACTGCATCCTCTCAGCAGGTGGGTCTAGTCTTGACTGAGGCAATGCTAACAGTGATGTTGACAGCAGAGAAATGGTATCAACAAGAGTACTGTTTTATCTTTACAATAATGAAGAAGTGTTCTTCAAGGACCAGAACCATCAGTCCTTGCGAACATAATATTCAGAACTGTATGATGTCTATACTGTTCTACAGGAAAACAACATAGCAACTGACACTTTATTCTTTTAAAACTGTCAGATGCAAAGCCGTGGAGGGAACTTGTGCGAGGGAAAGAGAAAGTGTGGGTGACAATGGACGTTGAAATCAGCAAAGGTCAGGCAGACAGCATTGGCATGAATTTCAAAGATGTAAGTTGTGTGGTCCATTGGTATTGTTTGTTTATGTGCATGCTTGTGGAAACCAGAGAGTGTAGTACAGCGTATCATGTGTCTGTGGATTCAGGTCACAGTAGTTACTAGTGTCACCTTGGTTTTTTTTATCTGTTGTTCATCTGATAACAGTGATGAGTGGGGAATCCAAGTAATGGTTTCTCCTCTTGTAAGGTTGTTATTACTTGCTTGGTGTGCAGGAGTACCTACTGGACCGGTATGGGATGGCAGTCACAGTAGATTATGTTCATCCTGACTCACCTGCAGCACGTGCTGACCTAAAAAAGGTGGGTTCTGCTTCTGGTGCAGGAAGAGTTATGTAAGTGGTCCTGCTTCTACTGTTCCGTTTGAATGTTGAAACTGTTCAATGTGCCAGTAGTCATCACTGGTCATGCGTTCAGTTCAACTTGGGGCTCTCAGGCTAGGCAGTTGGAAAAAGCATCAGTATTGATTCCCATTGTTGTAAGCTTATATATTAGTATCAGTATTGTTATGAAAAGTTTTGTTTTATTCACATTTGAACTGAATGTAACAGTATATATATATATATATATATATATATATATATAAAATTTTCTCTGCCAAACCAGGGTGATGTGCTGATCTCAGTGGGACCTGCACGGATTCTGTCTGCCAAGCATGCTGCAAAACTTTTTAAGAATGCAGGGGAAAAGTGAGTGGTTTGTTGGTGTGTACGTGTGTGTGGTGGGGGGGGGGGGGGTTGTTGTTGTTTTGTTGTTGGTGTGTTGTTGTTTCTCTATAGAGAAACAACTTTATGAGACGGGGCAGATTTTGCTACGCGCAGCAGCAAGTTTCAGTGATACAAAACAAGACTGTGACGTTTCTCCACACAATACTTACTTTCACGCACACAGTGACGTAACGAAATCTGCGTCATAGACACCTTACGTGCACACTATGCTGCTGCGTTCTTTTTGGCGGGAGTGACGTGTGTGTGTGTGTGTGTGTGTGTGTGTGGACGGATGTAATGATGACTATCTCCTAAACCACCTCGTTGGAGGCCTTTTTACTTTGAGATAAAATGGGAATTCACCTTCTCCAGACCTACCTTTCACGATTTTTAGCCTGCCGCATTTTCAGAAGAGTTATCGCCAATTTAAAAAAATCGGTCATGTTACGAATTTTTTCGAAAAAGTTGTTCAAATTCCTTCATTTTCTAGACTTTGGAAGTTCGCCCAATCACACTGCCTTGATTCGTGCTACAGCTCTGTAGCTCTGACTGGTTTTGTGTAAAAAAAATATTTCCGAGGTAGGGGTTGTTTGCATATAAGGCCAAATATCTATGAAAAGACTGTTTCAAATTACTCATCATTCCGGTATTTTTGTCACTTATGCCAACTGCACATATGACATGAACTACTGCACTATTATAGCTTTAGTATTAAGAATAACAGAGCTTTTAGATAAACACATTTTTTTCACGTTTCTGCGAGAAGCGCTGGTCAAAAAAGTTCCAATTTTGCAATTTCGTAAGTACAACCCGAGGCACTTAAGTTCACGTTTCATCAGCTCTCTAGATCTTCCAGATTTTATATCAAAATTAATTCAGTCACGGAAGTCACAGAAACAACAAGGAAATCACAAGATATGAAGAAGTATCACCTGACAGACGAGCAGCTTGAGGCTGACGTCAAATGTTTGGTTCACAGACAAAATCTGCAAGTATTGTCACTGCTTCCGACATTTCATCAGCCCTCTAGATCTTCCAGATTTCATGTGAAAAATAATTCAGTCGGAGAAGTCACAAAGCCAACAGGGAAATCACAAGACATGAACAAGCATCCTCAGACGATCTCAGTGCTAGAGGCTGACGTCAAAAGTTTAGTTCACGGAATTGACGTCATCTCTCTCTCTCTGTATGACGACCTGCCTGAAGCTGACGGCAGATGTTTAGTTCACGGAACTGACGTCTCTCTCTCTCTCTCTGGGGAGCCAGGGTGGCCGAATGGTAGAGCGTTGGACTTTCAATGCTTGGGCCGAGAGTTCGAATCCCGGCCGCTGGGGCCAAATATTTGTGCTGGCCTTTTTCTCGTTGCCCCGTCCTTGATATCACCCTTTTGTGGTGGAAAAGGACGTTAAACTCCTAAACACCCATCCACCCACCCTCTATCTCTGCCTCTCTCTCTCTCTCTTCCCCTTCTTCCCCGACCCGGCCCCACCCCCAGTCACGTGGCTAACCGGTCGAGGTCGTAGAGGATCTAGTGTCGTTGGTAGAACTTGGAGAGGGGAGAACCGGCAACAATAACAACAAAACAGACAAAATAATATTAAGTTTGGAGAAACAACTTTGTAGGACGGGGCCGTTCCTCCTTGTTTGTTGTTGTTTAGGGTTTTTGGGTGGTATTTTTTTGGTGCTTTGGGGGGGTTTGTTTGTTTTGTTTTGGTTTTTGTTTTTTGTTTTTTGGGTGTGTTTTTTTTTTTCTGGGGGGGGGGGGGGGGATACATAATTCATTCCCAATTTGATGTGGCATACAAAAACAAAACCTTCAACAGCAACCAGAAAAGCAGTAACACTTGCATTTCATCTGCTTATTTTATCACATTATCTCACATAAATGATAATGGATATAAATTGAGAAAGAATAAATTGTATTTTGTATATGAGATTGTCTGTTCAGGTTTCCACTCAAGCTGGAGCGGCCTCAGTTGAAAGCCTCACAGGACGGAAAGTCTCAGGATGATGCTGTATCAGTCAGGGTCAGGACAAACGTACACTTTTCTGTTAGTGTTGCAGGATGTAACCGGGAGAGTTTGTGAAAATTAAATTAATTTTTTTTTCTACACTGTTGGTTTTTTGGGGGTTTTTTCCTAGTGTTTATGTAGTGTAACTTTACTTAGACTTTACATTTGTCGCTCTGCCATCGTCCTACGAGTACAACATTTTCATTGTAGTTTTAGTTAAATCTCTCAGCCATCTTTTTTATAGTTTTTGAGCTCTGTCAGATGAACGTGTGTTCAGTAGGACAGTCGTTTGTTTTCCTGCGGTTGCTGTGTTCATGAGAGAGTGTACATGTATTGACACAGTTGTGTAGTTCTGCTTAAAAGGATATTGACATAAGATAATAGATGATACAATTGTGTGTTCACTAGTTCACACTCTCATGACGGGATTGTGACTCCACCATTGTGCTTACTTGTCAGGACGTTGAGACAGAGGTTGTGGAGAACTCGCTGATGGAGGATGGAGAAGAGTTTGTCAACATCACCATGCACCATGCTGTGTCCGACTCCACATTATTGCACTCCGATGAACACAGTGATGGTGGGGGTGGTGGAGGAAGTGGCGGTGGCAGCAGCAACAGCAGTGAGCTGAAAGATAAACCAACGAAAAGCACCGCCAGTATGCATGTGACACACTCTGCCGCACAGCTCTTGCGGCCTCACTCTGGCACTGACATCAGTATGACTGGTGTGATTTCTCGCGGTAAACGTGCCAACACAGAGGGTTCCATTCCTACAGCTAGTCCAAGGTTGAGACGTGCATCAACAGCCTCTCAGGTCTGATTTGTCGTAGCTTACTTTACAGACATGTAAATGATCATTTTGTAGAATACTGGCTCTCAGCTTTCACATTCAAACAGAGCAAGTCCTTTCCTGATATTAGCAAAAAATGTTGTTTAGTTGTAATGTTTTTATTTTGCTGATTACAAACTATGGCATTTCATTGACATCAACAATACAATGTTTTCCAGGGCACACAGGGAACGGCGCAGGACACTGGGACCAGCAGTCAAAACAGCAGTGGTGCAACCACAAATGAAATCAACAAATCCACACTGGGTCCAAGGTCAGGCGTAGGCCAGAATGGTAGTCAGGGGTCAGTGAAGAAGGATCACTCTCCAGGGCGGGACAGCAGCCAGGTGGAGACTTTGACACCTGTAAAGAAACCACCAGTAAGTCTCTTTAATGCAAGAAGCGGTGTTAGATCCACTAGGTATTATATAAAACGGCTGACATTCAAATCTTCATCCAGATAAAACCATCGGTGTTGTTACTGTTGTCTTTTCAGACTGATGGTTTTTTCCACCAGAGAGATTCTGAACTTGGTTTGATTTCTGTTTCACTTGGGTCATTGGCCTTCTGATATAGCCAGTGTAGAGGTTCAGGCTTCAGCAAACTGTTCCTTAACTGTTGAGAGAGTCATTGGCCTTCTGATATAGCCAGTGTAGAGGTTCAGGCTTCAGCAAACTGTTCCTTAACTGTTGAGAGAGTCATTGGCCTTCTGATATAGCCAGTGTAGAGGTTCAGGCTTCAGCAAACTGTTCCTTAACTGTTGAGAGAGTCATTGGCCTTCTGATATAGCCAGTGTAGAGGTTCAGGCTTCAGCAAACTGTTCCTTAACTGTTGAGAGAGTCATTGGCCTTCTGATATAGCCAGTGTAGAGGTTCAGGCTTCAGCAAACTGTTCCTTAACTGTTGAGAGAGTCGTTGGCCTTCTGATATAGCCAGTGTAGAGGTTCAGGCTTCAGCAAACTGTTCCTTAACTGTTGAGAGAGTCATTGGCCTTCTGATATAGCCAGTGTAGAGGTTCAGGCTTCAGCAAACTGTTCCTTAACTGTTGAGAGAGTCATTGGCCTTCTGATATAGCCAGTGTAGAGGTTCAGGCTTCAGCAAACTGTTCCTTAACTGTTGAGAGAGTCATTGGCCTTCTGATATAGCCAGTGTAGAGGTTCAGGCTTCAGCAAACTGTTCCTTAACTGTTGAGAGAGTCATTGGCCTTCTGATATAGCCAGTGTAGAGGTTCTTACTTACTTACTTAGGCCCCTGGCTCCACGTGGAGCATAGGCCATCGACAACCCTTCGCCATCGCACTCTGTTCTGGGCTATTCTTGCCACTCCAGTCCAGTTGGTCCCCTGCTTATATAACTCTGCCTCAGTGTCCCGCCTCCAGCTGTTGCGAGGCCGGCCTCTCTTCCTTTTCCCCTGTGGGTTCCATGTCAGGGCTTGGCGTGTGGTGCTGGATGCTGGCTTCCTGAGGGTGTGTCCAATCCAGCCCCACTTCCTCCGCAGGATCTGCTTGGCCGCTGGTTCCTGCCCTGCTCGCTCCCACAGCTCTTCGTTCCGGATCTTCTCTGGCCATCGGATGTTGAAGATGCGCCTCAGACAGGTGTTGAGAAATGTCTGGATCTTCTGCTGCATCGTCTTCGTTGTCCTCCATGTTTCGCATCCGTAAAGCAGAACTGACTTCACGTTGGAGTTGAAGATGCGAAGTTTGGTTCTTATGCTGACAACTTTGGATGCCCAGATATTCTTCAGCATGACCATTGCTGCTCTTGCCTTGCCGATTCTGGCTGTGACGTCTCGGTCTGTGCCTCCCTGTCCATCAACCACACTCCCCAGGTAGACAAAGGACTCTACCTCCCTGATGGGCTCTACACCGACTGTGACTGGTGTGTTGGCAGTGGTGTTGATCTTCATCAGCTCGGTTTTCCTCCTGTTGATCTTGAGCCCTGTTCCGGCTGATGTGGCTTCCAGGCATGTAGTCTTGTCCTGCATCTGGCTGTGGCTGTGAGACAGGAGCGCCAGGTCGTCCGCAAAGTCGAGGTCATCCAGCTGCGCCCAGAGTGTCCACTGTATCCCGTTTTTCCTGCCTGTTGTGGTGGTCTTCATGATCCAGTCGATGACCAGGAGGAAGAGGAACGGGGACAACAGGCATCCCTGGCGGACTCCGGTCTTCACCTCGAAGCTTTCTGACAACTGGCCGGCATGGGCAATCCTGCAGCTCATGTCTTTGTAGGTGCACTGGATCAGGGAGATGATCTTCCCGGGAACTCCATAGTGCCTTAGCAGCTTCCACAGCGCCTCTCTGTCTACACTGTCGAAGGCCTTCTCATAGTCTATGAAGTTGATGTAGAGGGGGGAGTTCCACTCCAGTGACTGCTCAACAATGATGCGTAGGCTGGCGATCTGGTCAGCGCAGGACCTGTTCCTGCGAAAGCCCGCCTGCTGGTCTCGGAGCATAGGGTCGACTGCCTCCCTCATCCTCTCCAGTAGAATTCTGTTGAGAACCTTGCCTGGCACTGACAGGAGCATGATCCCTCGGTAGTTGCTGCAGTCCCTGAGATCCCCTTTCTTTGGCAGCTTGATGACGATCCCTTCTTTCCACTGGGCTGGCACCTCTTCCTTCTCCCAGATCTTGCTGAATAGGCTGTGCAGCATGTTGACGGCTGTCTCTGTGTCTGCTTTGATGGCTTCTGCTGGTATCTCGTCTGGCCCTGCAGCTTTCCCACTTCTCAGTGTCATGATGGCTTTCCTGATCTCCGCCTTAGAGGGCTTGTCGCAGTTGATGGGTAGTTCTGTCTCAGCTGGCGGGATGTCTGGTGGTGTTTCAGGGATGGGGCGATTTAACAGCTCCCTGAAGTGTTCTGCCCATCGCTTCAGCTGTTCCTCAGTTGTTGTCAGTGGGTGCCCGTTCTTGTCCTTCACTGGTTTGTCTGTCTGCTGAAACTTGCCCGCGAGCTTCTTGGTCACCTGGTACAGGTCTTTTAGGTTCCCTTGTCCGGCTGCTTCCTCTGCTTGATTGGCCAGGTTGTCGATGTAGTCCCTCTTGTCCTTTCTGGTGCTCCTCTTCACTTCTCTGTCAGCTGCTGTGTATTCTTCCTGTGCCTTTGCCTTAGCTCTTCTTGTTCGGCTCGTGTTCAGTGCAGTTTTCTTCTTTTTCCTAACTTCCAGCTTCTGGATGGTATCAGCAGAGATCCATTCCTTGTGTTGGGTCTTTCTCTTGCCAAGGACCTCTTCGCATGTGTCGTGCCAGAGTTTCTTGCTGTGTTCCCACTGTGTCTCGATATCCATTCCACTGTCTTCTATCAGGTCTTGCAGTGGCTGGAACCTGTTGGAAAGGCTGATCCGGAATGCTGCTTGTGTCTCTGTGTTCCTGAGTAGGCCAACGTTGTACCTGGTCCGTGTGTTGTTGGCGTTGGTGTGTCTCTTAAGCCGAAGTCTCAGTGTTGTAGCAAGAAGGTGGTGGTCTGATGATACATCGGCACCCCTCATCACGCGCACATCTCGCCACGATCTCCTGAACTTCCGGCTAATGCAGATGTGATCAATCTGGTTCTCCGTGACATGGTCCGGCGATCTCCATGTGGCCTTGTGGATGCGCTTGTGTGGGAAGATGCTGCCTCCTATCACTAGCTGGTTCAGGGCACAGAAGTCTGCAAAGCGCTCGCCATTTTCGTTCATCTGTCCCAGTCCGTGTGTTCCCATGGTGTTCTCATAGCCTGTGTTGTCTGATCCAATCTTGGCGTTGAAGTCTCCCATCAGTATGGTCATGTCCTTGGCTCCTCCTCTATCTATCACTGTCTGTAGTTGTTGGTAGAAGTCGTCTTTTTTCTCCTCTTCCGCATCATTGGTGGGAGCGTAGCACTGGATGATGTTTAGCTTGATGTCTTTCTTCTTGGTGATGAATTTGGCTGTGATGATGCGGGAGTTGACAGGTTCCCAGCCGATGAGTGCCCGCTGTGCCTCCGGTGCCAGCATCAGGGCCACGCCCTCAGTGTGGGGGGCTCCATCCTCTGTGTGTCCCGAGTACAGCAATTGCTCTCCCGATGAAAATCTCAGCTGTCCTGTCTGTAGCCACCTTGTCTCACTCAGTCCCAGTACTCCTATCTTGTAGTTCTTCATCTCTCTTGCTACTTGTATGGTCCTTCCTACTTCATACATTGTCCTGATGTTCCATGTGGCTACTCTCGTCATTGTCCTAGGTGTTAGAAGGGGGGTCGGCCTTGCAGCTTCCTTTCGGCTTTCACTGCAATGCGTCATAGGTCTCCGGGATGGAGACCCTTCCTTGCCCAGGTGAATGTTTTGGTTTGTTGCTGTCGATGCTTCTGTAACGTTATGTTTTTTTACAGGTAGGGCTGTTAACCCTACGCAAACCCGTTTAGCCTCTTGGAGAGGTGGTCCACATTCGTCTGACCTCTACCCTTCGACCTGTCCAGCTTGGGTGACCCTGCCAGGAGCACGTGCTCCCGCTGGCGTAGCTCTCTGGGTCATTGAGGTACACAAGCCACTACCCCACGACAAGGGTTGGACCATGTAGGGAGTGTAGAGGTTCAGGCTTCAGCAAACTGTTCCTTAACTGTTGAGAGAGTCATTGGCCTTCTGATATAGCCAGTGTAGAGGTTCAGGCTTCAGCAAACTGTTCCTTAACTGTTGAGAGAGTCATTGGCCTTCTGATATAGCCAGTGTAGAGGTTCAGGCTTCAGCAAACTGTTCCTTAACTGTTGAGAGAGTCATTGGCCTTCTGATATAGCCAGTGTAGAGGTTCAGGCTTCAGCAAACTGTTCCTTAACTGTTGAGAGAGTCATTGGCCTTCTGATATAGCCAGTGTAGAGGTTCAGGCTTCAGCAAACTGTTCCTTAACTGTTGAGAGAGTCATTGGCCTTCTGATATAGCCAGTGTAGAGGTTCAGGCTTCAGCAAACTGTTCCTTAACTGTTGAGAGAGTCGTTGGCCTTCTGATATAGCCAGTGTAGAGGTTCAGGCTTCAGCAAACTGTTCCTTAACTGTTGAGAGAGTCTCACAGAATATATAATGGAAATCCAACCGTCAGTTGAGATATTCTTGAGACATTGTATTACAAGGTATTCTGTTGATTTGCAGACAGAGGATGAAGCAACCAGTGTGTACAGTGTGGATGTAGACAGTGATAGTGATGATGAGTCATCTCCTGTGATGAAAACACGTGAAGTGCCGGCTTCTCACGTAAGGATGACATTACATCTGCGTGAATTGGTATACCCTTACAGCAGGGGGAATGATGAATTTTTTGTTGCATATGGTGAAGATGCAAACAGTGAAACAGGCACTTCACAGGAGTAGAGTATTCAATTTTAAAAAGAATATTTGCATCAGATGCTTTAATTGTTTGTACAAGTGATGTAAATTTTATTCTTATTCAGTCAGCTTGCAGAAACAGGACATTGGGAGAGTGAGGGTTTGAAGTAAGTGTTAGTGTACAAGCAGTTTTTTAAATATAACACACACAGATATTGCAAACCTTTCAACTTTCAAGAATATTCCTTTCACAGCTTAGTTCCCTCTTCTCAATTACGCACAGAATCCTCGCTGGCATGACCCACTGACGTTTGACCTGAACGAGCAGCATGCATTCCTTAATGTATGCGTATGGTGTCACAACACAGAGCACACTGATCTGAAGGGAGATCGACCTACACCTCCACCACATCGTGACATTCTATTGGGTCAGGTAAACAATGAGTTTGAGATTTCCATGCTAAACAAATGAGAGTGGACAGACATAAAATCAAATATCTTTGTTATCCCAATTTTGGCTTTTTGTTTTAAGTGGTGTAGATAGGTTTTGATAATGATGATGGTGATAATGAGTATTCTATAGGCGCTTTACCCTATTTCGTGAATCAGCTCAAAGTGCCGCGAACCCAACATGCACGCTCACGTGAATCACACGCATTCTCTCACACACTGGGCATAAACACATTACAATCACGTGGTGCGAAGGGTCAGCTCAGTTATTTAAATTTCGGAATTTAGATTTGCATTTATTTTTCAAATTTGGTGGGCTGAACATTTCTAAAGCAGAGTTTTAATTTAAATTTTTTTTTTTTTTTTAAAGCATACAAACTTGAAGCAGATACATCTATGCACCTCTCTGTCCACACAAGCACAGACACATGTAGGCTGCCCACACAAAGCACACACACGTGTACACATGCACGCACCCACACTGTTTCATGTCATTCATTGGAAGGAAAGTATAGAGTGCACACTTCAGGGTCCAGAGTTTAGGTCAGATGAAAAAAGACCTTCAAGAACTAGTAATTTTGCTTTGTTTTGTGGATTCTGTAATAGAGATTACTGCTGGTGAAGTAATAGTGAGATTGCTGTAACTCTCACTAGTGCAGTCAGTGTCATTTGGTACAGTGATTGCAATGGTTTTATCAAGGTTTAAGTTCCATTGTTAACACACAACTTACACGTGTGTCACCTCAGTCACTGGGATCTTTGCCACAAACAGCAAACATCTAATGGATCTTGTGATACTTCATTGGCTGTTGGCATAACTGTGGATCAGTTATCACTATTTATATTCAGGTTAGTGTGCCAGTCAACATGCTTACACTACAGTGTCTAATGACGATGCAAGGGGACAGCAAACAGACACTGGAACTACAGCCAGGACAGTTGAAGACTGGTGTCACGTGAGTGTTTATAGTCCAGGGTGTGGGGGAGTGTGTGTGTGTGTGTGGGGGGGGGGGGGGGTGTTCAGATTCGCTCAGTGTCAACATGAAATATTGAGTAAACTGAACAGATGAATTGTCCGTCTAACCTCCCGCCTCCTGCAGCTATCCTTACTCCTGAAATTGCTGACCAATTGCTGATCGCCTTCTGTGTGATTTTTCAGCCGTAAAACCATGGCTGGACACATTGGTTTTGAACCTCAAAGGTGTTACGGGGACATTACTCTGCGCTTCCAGTTTACTCCAGCTAACTTGTCGGAGCTTCAGCGGACTCAGCTGACCCAAGGCCTTGACCCTACAGATCCTGCTGACCTTGCAAGTGTCGGCATTGTCCCTGCACCACCGGAATCTAGTCAGGATGAACAGCAGTCTGACTCGGAGTCAACGTAGGTTGCTCCATATTACTACACCTCTTTGCCTTTTAAAGTTTATTGGAAATGTCTGTCATCTTCGGATTTCCTTCTTCTTTCTGTTGTTTTGTTCATCACATTTGCCTTAGAATGCAGGTTTGGTCCTGCAAAATGAATACCGGTACAATACTTTTGGGAATGGTAAACATCTTCTGATGAAATATATAAAATGTGAAAGTTGCGTTTCTGTATAAATGGCTTAACTTTTTCTGTTGACTGTGCCTATAGGTCTGGAGAAGGTCGGCATCTTTTTGCCAAGACCCAGTTCAACTCAGCTACCTACTGTAACTTCTGTGGAAAGAAGGTTAGTTTGTGTGTTTTTTTCTTGTGTTACTAAATTTAGTATACTGTGCTCTGTGTAGGTTACTAAGCAGAATGAATCTAAATAATATGGGTGAGGTTTTTTCATTTTTTTCGTTTTGGTACCTGCCAGTGTGGATCAAGATCAAGTAACTATTTGTGTAGAGCCTTTGTAGATGTGTGTGTTACATAGCCATTTTTCCTCCCCGCTTTAGATCTGGCTGAAGGAGGCATTTCAGTGTACTGTATGCGGAATGATCAGCCACAAGAAGTGCGTTGACAAGTGCCGCACAGAGACACTGTGTTCACAGTGAGTTTTGATGTTTTTTCCCCTTGTGTGTGTGTGTGTGTGTGTGTGTGTGTGTGTGTGTGTGTGTGTGTGTGTGTGTGTGTGCTGTTGAAAGTTTTGTTTGTGAAATGTAACACAGTAGAACAGTTTGGCATATTCTGTGTGTGTGCCCGACAGGGATGGTCCAAGGCGTCGTTGTGCACCTGGAGAGTTCTGGAGAACACCTGTGAGAACAAAGAAACCACCTGAGGAAGAGGCAGGGCCTCAGGTGCCGAAACCCCAAACACGAAGCAGTCGCATTCTCAGCAAGTTTACCAAGGACTCATCTGCCAAGGCAGCTGACAAAGGTGGACATTGTCAAATTGTCAAATACACTACAGTTACTGAAGTTTATTACAAACAAATAAAAAAAATAAAAAAAGATGCAATAGTTTTAGCAGCAAGTCTATTTACTTCGTAAAATGAATTTTTTGTTTTGGTTTTGTTTTAGACACGACCAAGGCTGGTGCCAGCCCAAGACTGTGGAGGCGTCGAAAGGAGGTCAGCACCAAGGTAGGTACAGACCTGCTTACCCTTACAATTCTGGCGTGCAAAGTATGATATTCGGATTAGCTTTACACTTGTATGCCAGGCCTGTGAAAACTACGCTATTTTGGGACCATCATTTATGATTTCTTGTTTTGGGGTATTTTGCCGTCTGAGGATATTTCTGCTGAAGCCATCATGCATATCAGGCCCCAGTAAGCCAGCGATGAAAAAAACTGTATTGGCAGACTTCAAGTCCGACATACCATGAAATCTTCCTCTGCACGTTTGGTTTGAGATGTTAGCTACGCAAAACGCGCGGTGTTTCAATGCAGATTTCTGTCTCACTCGGACAGAGAAAGTTCATTAAAGTGTGCATTTAGTGAGTTGATGTATTTTCTGACAGGGATTTGTATGTCTTCAGTGTCAGAGGTTCCCTGTTTGGTTACATTCAAGAGGGAGCTGTCCTGTCTCCCTAGTTCGTGGTCTCTGTGACTTTTATAGCTTAGCCCGATGACTGCTACAGTAGCCGGGCAGGTGTAGATCAGATACCTGCATGAAAACTAGTGCATCTTTCTGACTTTTTCCCACCCCGGCCCCTCACATACCTTTTACACTGAGTACTTGCACTTTCTTGTTTGTTTGGGTGTTGTTGTTTTTTTTTGTAAGAGCAAGTCACACACAGTTATATACTCATGGTAATGACAGTCTGACTTTGTTTTTGAAGACTTGTATGTCAGTACTAAGGAATTGTTTTGTTTGAAACTGTGCATCTGGCAGCACTTTCCATGTCAGTCAATACACAAAACTCACATAGATTTCTTCTACTTGAATATTTTTATAAATAACATAGACCAAATAATTTTGAAAGCACATAACATTATAAAGTCAATGCATGCATGAATTCCTGGCATTTTGATCCGAGTTCTAGATTGTACTACTTTCTGCTTCTGATCTTACTATACTCATTGCTGAGTTCTGTAGGTATGATACTGTCACACTTATGGATTTTTATCTGTGAGCATAATGCTGCAAATCTGCATTGGAACTATGCTTGGTGCATTACTTTGCAGTAACACCTAATAATAACAGTTTGCATTTTCCCCCTGAAGGGACACTTTCTGTCTCTCTTGTCTTTCGGTGGCTGCTTCTTTTCTGTGATTTGTGAGTTATGTTTTGTTTGGTGTGGTAGGTGTCTGATGAGAGTGAGCCAGCAATGCCAACTGAATTGAAATTTCTGGATGGTACACTTGATGATACGGCCATGAACTCAGCCAAACAGCTTGGTCGGCAGCTCTTCTCTCAACTAGACATTGGTCAGCGCAAGGCTCGTCTTGATCAACTGGTGAGTACTTTGAAAGGGAACAGGGTAAATGTGAAGGGGTTGGTAGAATGAAGACAGTCTGTATAACAGACATTTGGGGGGGGGGGGGGGGGGGGGGGGGGGGGCAGTTTCCAAATTTTCTGTAGACAAGTGAAGAGGATTGATGATTTACGTATGATGTTTAGAAAAATAGGGCAGCATTTTATGTTATGGCCAGGGGAAAAAAAACTGTGACATGCATAGTTACGCGTGCACAAGAAATAATTCTTAAAACAACTTCAGATAGAGGCAAGAGATAAATCTAGTATTAGTTAATCTAGACATCAGCATTACACTACATAAGATTATGTTTTCCTTCCTTCATGGGGAAATAGTTAAACAGTGATAATTATTTGCCTAAACAGTGCTTATTCTGTCCCAAAGGCACTGACAGTGTGTGTGGCTGTTTAAACAGGTGAACAAGATGCAGGCTGAGATTGACCAGGAGTCTGCCAACAAAGTCGCGCTGACGTATGATCTGCAGGAGGCAGAGACAGATGCTGCCCGCAGTGCTGTCAAGGTGGCCATCGCCAAGTCAGATGAGAAAATGCAGGCGCTGATGTTGCTACTGCTGCAGTACTGCGCCGGCTTGCAACACTGTCTGGATCAGGAGGAGGAAGTCCGGCAGCAGACCGCTACAGCGATTGTACCCCCTAACGTGGTCGTCCATGATGCTGCAGTTGGTGGCAGTACTTCCAACCCATTGGAAGACCCAGAGTGTACTCTAACAGAGCTGGCAGTAGTTGCAGGTTTGGCTGGGGCAGAGGTGCTCACGGTCCCACCTACCACAGCTGAGGAGGAAGAGAAGGTAGTGGCCCAGGTGCTTACTGAACTTATACACACTGACGACAGCTCATCTTCGGATGAGGAGAACAATAATGATGAGGACAGTGTTGATGGAGCTGGAGTGGAGAGGTTCCGGCCCATACACCAGCAGAACCTGGCGGATGTTGATGACACATCTCCAATCTCAGGCTCAGTGCTATCAAGAGCTCAGGCAACTCTTGCAGGCATTCATGTTGAAAAGGAGTTTTACATAGAAAAGGATGAAGACTCTACTTCTGTATAAGGCATATTGTATCGACCGTGACTATCTGTTCTTGCATAATTTGACCAAGCTTATGACCACAGAATCCTTCCACAATCTCACCACAGCCTGTTGGTTTGAATCATTACACAGATTGTTTCACGTGTGTGCTAATAACATTCTACAGGGCAGAAAACATTGTTTTTATTTTACCAGTAGTTTACCCATAATTTGATGATACAAATTATAAAAAGGCCAGAGCTTTGCAGCTTCCAAGCTGCTTTGTAACAATGTCAGATATTTTATCTGTATAGGCTGGTTTGCAGTCACACATTTTATTGTCAATTAACTCAGTAACAAGTTGAATTCCCTGACAACATTGTCTCATCACTTGAATTAAACAGCGTTGGTCAGATATTGGCAACAGTATCCTTACACAGAGAGATGGTGTTTACAAACTTACGGCATCATCTGTTCAGGTGAAGGTAAAACTACATCTCTGGTCACAACGTCCGTACGCATAGTTTCCATGTGCGCACATACCAGTTTTTTTATTTGTTCTCTCACACACACACACACACACACACACACACACACACACACACACACACACACACACACACACATACACACACACACACACACACACACACACACACACACACACACACACATGAGAACTTGAGAGAGCACTGCGAACAAAATGTTACAAACTGTATGTGTTCCTAAAGAGAGGGCTGGTCTCACGCAGTGCTGAGACACTAGTTTAATCCCATTAAGGCTGGGCTTTTGTGTGTGTGTTGCTGGTTTTGTTTTGTTTTTTGTGTCGTTTGTTTTTGTTTTGTTTTATTTTGTTTGGGTTTTTTTTTTTTTGGTTGTTGTTGTTTTGTTTTGTGTGTGTGTGTGTGTGGGGGGGGATTGGTTTTTTTTTTGGTTTTTGTTGGTGGTTTTGTTTTTTTTAGGTGGGGGGGGGGGGGGGGTAGGGTTGTTTTGGTTTTTTTTTTTTTTTTTTTTGGGGGGGGGGATCATTCATCTGCAAATCCATTTCATTTGATGTGGTTTTTGTTTTGTTTTTTTAAATTGTATAATGTAAGTGTGGAATACAGGTAGCTGTGTGGGTATTCTGTGATACTAGTCTCTACATGTACCTTGTGATTCAAAACAGTTTGTCAGCTTGATAAGGCATTATCTTCACACAGCAAATGATGGCTGACTACATTGTTTTCTAATGCCAAGCTTTGCGTCATGAGCTCTGCTGATGCTGTGTTTTCCACATCCCTGATACTCCCAGATACATTGACAGTTTGCAGTCTTTTGAACATGACCATGCATTTCATGGATACTTGTGAAATGGAATCTTTGTTGTGTATTTCTAATACCAGTAAGCCTTTCTTTTGCTTTCTTGACCAGTAACACATTAACAGATTAAGTTGTTTTTGTTCCCAGGTCAGTCTGTCCATCCGTGCTAATATAAAATAAAACATGCTAAGAAGTTGACTTGTTTTGTATGGGCAATTTCGTGTGGGCATTTTCCTGTCTTTTCTTTCTTTTTTCACAGCTAACAAACAGATATATGATGGCTTTTTTTAATTCAGTTTTAGCTGCATCAGTAACCTTCCGTTGAGATTTTGTTGTTTTCTTTTCTTTTTCCTTGTTTGTTTGTTTGCATGTGCAAAGTTAACCCCCCCCCCCCCCAAATCCAGGTTTTTCTCTCCTCTACCATGTAACATGCCTGTTGCAGGCTTTGTTTTTCAGTGGGTGTGCGCTGCGACAGCAGACTGTATATTTAAGCTTGTAATGTGGTCATATTTTAAGGTTATAAGGTTGATGATACTGCTCATGTTTCAGAGTGTGAAAGTTGATAATGCCAAGTGCAAATTGTGCATAAACATATCTTTTGTTCATATTGGTAGGGTTGTTGCAATCATTCAGGTCAGCCTAATCTGTCTGTGGAAAGGTCTTTTACGACCACATTTAGTTGCAGAATTCTCTTTTACTTAATGTATAGGGGTCAAAATGTACCCATATTTAAATGGTCTCTTGTTGAAAGAATTTTAAGTACGATGAGGCACAGTCACTAGCATTGCTTCATTTAGCAGATAATCGGTATGTGTCAGGGCTGCTGAACACATCCATGACATTATCAAGTTTCATTGATCATTTCATTCATCTTTTGGATTTTCCATAAAACATGACGTAAACTTACTGTCTATGTCAACAATATGAGAGTTTGCTTTGCACCCAAGTTATATGTACCCAGTCAAAATGACAAAGGCCAGAACAAATGCATCTACTTAACAGCTGTTTTTGGGGTGGTTTTTTCAGCTGGACAGTTATTACCACAGTATCCAGAAGTGATTTTTTAAAGGTCAGCTGTGGTGTGCTTGATTTCAGCAGGGGCAAACAAGCTCACTAATTAGTGATATTAAGGCTTTAAAGTTGTACCTTAGTTTTTATCACTGCTAAGTTTTGTTTAGCCAGTTGTCTAAAAAATTCTCGTGACTTAACAGGGTTTTTGCTGTTTATGTTAAGATAAATGGCTTGAGTGGATATCTTATTTTTGTTTTACATGCGTTTGCAGTATAGATGTGGTCTCTATTTTTTAACCAATTAAATTAGTTTTGTATTTTTGAAAAAAAACTTATTTATGAATAATTTATTGATTTTCCAAAAGTCTATTCATACATTCCATGTTGATTGTGAGCCTCCTCTGTGTTAAGACAGCTTGGTGTGTATAGCATGGCCGTGGAGTCTCCCGGCCTTGCACCGGTGGTGTGCTGGGTATACCTCACTGTGTGTGCTGGGTATACCTCACTGTGTGTGCTGGGTATACCTCACTGTGACGAATCCCGGCTGGGGCCAAATATTTGTGCTGGCTTTTTCATCGTTGCACTGTCTTTGATATCACCCTTACGTGGTGGAAAAGGACATTAAACCCCCAAACATCCACCCACCCACCTCACTGTGACTATGCCAGCGGTGGTTCCTGTGGTAATATGTTGGTTTGGGGTACATCACTGTGTAATGGAAGATTTTTTACTTGTGCTGGTTAAGCAACATCAGAATCATGGTGAATGTTTTTCAGAGTCCAGTTTCTGTAGCCCACTTCCCACAGTAACAATAGACATGTACACGCACACACTTATACACACACTCACACACACCACCACCACCACCACTACCCCCCCCCCCCCCACACACACACACACACACAGAATATATAGTCAAAGTCAGTACGGTTGTATATGAAATGTTACTGTACTATGTGTACATTTATATCTACTGTGTCATGGCAGGGCTGAAACAAACATGGTAAAGTGTCTTATTATTTGGCTGTTCACTTTGTGAAAATGGTTGAGTCAAAATGCATTTTGTGCTTCTGTGGATACTGCCAGTGTGTGCACAATTTTACCACTGTACATATTGCATCTGGTAATGCTGCCAGTGTTGTCTACACATACAATTCAATGCATGAAAGTGTTGAAGTTATTCCTGGTTTGTGGTATGGCATAAAGTGGGGCCATAATACAATAACACAGGATAGAAAGGTCACCGGACAGTGACGTGACGGTCACATACTGGTAATCTGTGATTTGAAGTGTGCATTAAATTCATTTGAAAGTTGGAAATGGTTACGGTGGAAATACTTATAACATTGTAAAGCAGTGAAGATTCTGCACACACTAACAATAAAATTGATATACGTACGTATGGTCACAGATTTTCAATTTACACATTGTATTACGTGGTTCAGAAGCATGACTTACTTGGAGGGGCTTCAAGGCCTTGGGTGCTGGTGTGCTTGTTACACTAGTGTAGATGTATCTGTCTTCTGTGAACTACATGTACTTGTATCTACTTACTGATGTCAGCACATTTACTTTCCTGTGGACAGGCACTTGATAAATATGATAATCTAGGCAGAGGGTTAGTCATCAGAGTTCATCAATTATGCAATGCGTCTTGGAGTATTGTACTGTATGTGTAGTGGATATTTTATGTTGCTGATAAGATGGTGTCTACCACTCTATACTGGAGATGTATTTTATCAGTTGCCTGTATTACCAGGTTTGAGGGAATGTAGATCTTTGCATAATTGTGTACATTCAGAGGTATCTTGTCAGGTCTGTTTGCTTCACTCCATTTTCTGTTCTTAGCACACAAAGTGGTACAAATGTCCACATGATGTGATGCTATTTGCCATAGTCAGTATGCTTTAAGTACCTCATACAGATGTGACAGTGACCTAAGTTGCCATAATCTGTGAAACCACTAGTTGATGTTCATGAGAAGAACTGCTCCTTATATTTGCTGTGATGAACATACAGGCTGTGATTTTGTGTTTGCTGTTGCTGCCTCAAGCTCCCAGCCAGAGTGGGAGTGTTGTACATGTATCATGCTTTTGAAACACGTCGGGGGGGGGGGGGGAGGGGGGGAGGATTGTTTGCAGAGGGCTAGGTTGGAATTGTGAAACAAGCTATGATATTGTCAACTTCTGTATGATGTATCCCTCCATCCTCCTGACAGCTTTCCTTAACTCATTGCATTGAAATGGTATGTGGTTCCATTGTAATTCTGTATATATTGCTCCAGCATTTCACAGTATACAAGTCAATGAAAACTCTCTCTCTCTCTCTCTCTCTCTCTCTCTCTCATGTCACTGTTGGTTACAGATACACTAGCAACATGGAGGAGCTGATGGTTTGCTGTATTAAAGAATTCATCCACTGTAAAGTTCTGTCCTGTGTCTTTTTTTTGTCTTGCCTATGCTTTTATACAAATCCATTTCTGAAAATGATGAGTTGTTACCAATAAGCAACTGTAGCCAATAGAGTTTCACTATTTCAGTGTGGTTTTATATGTTCTCACACCAATATGGGGTATGAAATTACCCTAACTCCAAAGGGAGAATGACTCTGGGCACAGTGATGACTCCAGGGCACTTTCTGTTTAGGCAGTGAATTCATGATTTTCATTTGGCAAACAAAATCACTTTGGCAGACATTGCACATGCATAATTTTGTGCTTCCTCTTTTAAAAAAAAGTGCGGTTTTGCTTCACATGCAAATGCCTTTTTGTTGTATAATAAGACTAGTTTTAGCAGGTGCTGCAGGTACCACTTTTTCTTTCACGCCAGTACCTTCGGTTACGTAGTAGGTGTGCCGACCATATTATGTATGATGCTACTTGGTTTCGCGGTTTTGCCGATTGCGTTTTCATGTACAGTATGTGCTTAAATTACAAGTCGGGACTTCTGATTCTAAGGGCTAATTGTTCTCACACGCCCCCCCCCCCCCTCTCTCTCTCTCTCTCTCATAGAATCACACACACACACACACACACACACTTTTCCTCGAGACCCTTCCGTTGGGATGGACATTAGTGGATTAAGTGGTGTTGGGAAGGCAAATAAGTATGGCCCGACCGTCTGGCGGACGACAAAACGTTGCCAGTTTTCAAACTCACGGTACGATCAGTACAGACGCTCGTCTGCCCACTCGGGTTCGGCTACTTTATGGAGCGGTAGACCGAAACTGTCAGACTGATTTTTCAGGCTGACACAAATTCATATCCCCCTGTCTATTTGGACGTTCGGCAGTCCTTTGCTACAGTAACACTCCTCATTTCGTGTATTCCGTGGAGCATTTAGGACGCTCGAGTAGGAGACTGGGAGAGGAGATTACAGCGTCCGTCCCAGCGTCGTGCTAGTGTTTTCACAGTGTTAGGTCTCTCCAGTAGGGAGTTGACAGAAGCTGCAAATTAAGAAGACCAAGAAATCGAACTTTGTCTGGGTAGGAACGGCTTATGGACGCCCCCCCCCCCCCCCCCCACACACACACACACACTCCCTCCCCCCCCCCCCACCAGCACCACCACCACCACCACCAACCGTCTAGTCGGTTTTCCCAGATAAGGTGCGCCACTACAGGCAACGGAAAGTATGTATTGTACTGGCGTTATACAGTAAAGATGATTATTGTCCCAGCAGGAAATTTTGACATTAGGAAAAACACACGATTTTATTGGTAATATACGATAACTTATTTGCGTTTACGTTTGGTAGTAGTAGTAGGACAACACGACAAGAATGACATGGCTGCTAATGGAAAATTAACCCGTAGACTGCCAGATACGGGGCTAGTAATGCGGACGAATGAGTTAAGAGCATCAAAGAGAGTGGCAAAGAGAGCTATTCTCAGACGCGGTGACGATTTTAAGTTGTTTCTCTACAGTAAGCGGGTGTCTGCTGACCCGTGGTCCAGTAAGACATCTGAGGGTCGTTTCTGAAGGCCGACTTCACTGGATTCCCCCCACCTGGTCTTCAACCTGGCGGGATTTGTTCGCAGCGCCCTGCTGGTACTGCTGAACACCTGTCAAGTTGAGGACCTTCACAACGCACCCCTCTCAGGTGCGTTGTTCTCCCAAACCGCCTCACGGCGGGGAGGTTCCGTGTTGGGGCGGTCTTTTCTCCAACATGTTGTCTTCATTGGCAACTTAAGGAATTACAATTTCTATTTCAATCGGTCTATCCCTCACCGGCCCATTCGCCTGTCTCTTTCTCTTTGAAACCTCCCGAATTTAGCCGGTCTGTCCTTCCTCTCATCTCTCATCTGATTTCTGATTTAGGCCCTTTCATCTATATTTCTTCTTTTTAAGCCCCTCAATCACGTCTGCACTACCAGTAGCTAGGAATAAGTAATGTTGGGCATATGCTGCGAACTGGTTTATTGTGCCTAGGAGATGATAATTTGCAATATTTGCTGTGTATGCGCTTAGTATTTATCTTTGTTTTGCCTAGTTGTATTTGCTTCTTTTTTTTTCTTTTTTTTTTGGGGGGGGGGGGGGGGTAATCGGGAGTCAGGTTCGAGAAACTAGCATGAAGGTGCAGCGTCTCCTGCATGTCCTGGGTTTATACCGCCCCGTAGACCAGTTTGCACCCTTTGTCCAACGTTACATTTTTTTTTCATGTGGTGCAGGCACACTCAGCCGCGAATTAGTCTTTCTGACTTGCGCGGCTTTAAGCCCTAGAAACTCACTCACTCACCCTGCTTGTGTCACATGACTGTGTCAAGGATTGAACGGGTATCTGTCGATGCTTGTCATCTGTTTTCTGGAGGCCAGTTACTTGATCACTCCTATCACTCCGGCTACAACTGTAGTTTTTCCAAGTTGGTGGAATTACTAAATGAAGGAAAAACAGTAATGGTGAAATCTGCTTTAATCTAGTTCAAGCTGTAACTGCCGTTTTCAAATAATGTAGAGTCCTTATACATCAGTTTCTTTGCGACGTCGCTTCTTTCAAAATTAGATAGGATTTATATATCCAGCTTCAAACTACAGCTTAAAACATATAGAATTTGGAAACTTGTAACCAGAAGCAGAGCAAAATCCCACGGCAGTGAAAGGGTTGATACATGAAAAATGACTCAGTGTCTCCGCTGATGCTGCACGTGCAGGTCACTCGTACTGCACTGTGACATGAGTGGACCCATGACAGCGACTACCGATACGACAGCGCTCCCAGTCTCTGCCCTGCACAGCCAGTTACATTGCTCCTCTCCCGCCCAAACGGCTGGCTGTACCGCAGCGAAGGATGAGTCAGAGTGTGCCCACAGGTTGTGTGACCACGTAGTTCATTACCGAGCACGGTGACGCCAAGGGGACGTCTTCAAGCTGCCACTATCAGCCTTGGTTTCCTGCTGCATCTCTTGGTAACTGTTCAGGCCGTGTAGGTCCGAGCGCTACATGTTCAGTACCTCATATTTCGCATATCGACTGGTCGCCTGGCAGACTGCGTCACACTGCGTGTCAAATAAATCTTCGTGCACCCTAAACGAGTGAGGCATTACATCTTGTTAAAAAAAAGGGGGGGGGGGGATCCTATTGATCTTGAGGAAGCTCACGAAACACCCAGGATTATAAGTGTCTGAAACGAGCGCCTGACGAGGACCGGATGACATTGTTCTGGGAAGGTTGCGCTTTTTGGCAAAAGCAGTATACTATGTGACAAAAGAACTGTTACCGTGATCCTTGAACTCCATACTATGATTTGTCTTCAACCGTATTTAAATCCGGTCACGTACCATTAGAAAAGGAAATTCAGTATTTGTTTCTTCCAAATGAAACCGGGGTGGCCGAATGGTAAGCGCGTTGGACCTCCAGTGCTCGGGTCGTGAGGTCGATCCCCGCTGGGGCCACATATTGTGCTGGCTTTTTCATCGTTGCCCCGTCTTTGATATCACCCGTATGTGGTGGAAAAGGACGTTAAGCTCCCAAACACCCACCCCACCCACCCTCCAAATGAAACCAGGTTCCATTTTGAAAATGAACTGTTGATTTTTCATCGAAATGAAGACAGACAAATCCCGTCACACTAATGCATACCAGTTACGCATATACCTGACCTGCAAGCTGGATTATTATAATCACGGGTCACGTGATCGACCTCTCTTTCAATTCAATTCAAAAATGTCATTCAAGCTTTATTTTGTGTCTTGCATGCTAAAATTGACATTCAGCAGAATGGTGCTTCAAAAGTTTATGCAGGTGTCTAACGCTATGGCTGAAGGGGCTATACTGTCCTCGATCGTTGAATGATAACTGATTTCAGCACCAGGGCCGTTTCAAAACTACCTGCATGGTTTCTTTGTCAGTCGCCGCTGAGTGTAGAATCACAAGAGGATCGAGATCGACATCCCCGCTTTGTATAATTGTGATATGTAGCTGGCGATAGCCGGACGGCGGAAAACGACGGGCGGTCTAACTGGAAATCAGGCACCACTGTGACATCGGCGGCGACCTATGTGGTGGGCTTCCCAACTAGGTTCACAGACAACGGTGACGTAGTCATGAATCGGCACCTAGTGATCCATTCTCATTTCACAGGGTCATGTTCGGCACTGACAGCGGACAGCGCTCATCCCGATCATATCTAACAGCGATGCATTGCTCAGTTAGCCAAGGTGTTAATGCGGAGCCCAGAGTAGCCGAGGCAATGTGCGCCATGTCTGATAATGGTTACTGACCGTAAAGGAACCATCTCGTCAAGTTCAGTCTTGGGGTGGCCGTGATGCGCACTATGTGAGTGCATCAAACACGCGCTCTGCTCATGTGAGGCGCGAATAACGGTTCTGTAATGACCTTTTCCGCCTTTCCCTGCTCCATTTGCCGGTGGATATTCAAGCGTTGACAAATCAGCATGTTTTAAATCTTCTTGTTATCCACATCAGCTAGCGGCAGGAAAGGGCGCTAACTGTAAACACCGTGTCTAATACTGTCTATGTGGGTCAAGCGAACAACACTGTGACAAAGGTGACTGTCTGACGGAATGACTCAGTAGGGAATGCTGTCACGTCTCTCTAATACAGTCTCTTGATGGAAAACAAATCGTCAGTCAAAACTGCAGATAGAATAGCCAGAATAGTCTGTTACTCATCCGACCATAGTGATCCCCCCCCCCACCCACCCACACACCCACCCACACACACATATTTACATGATCTCTGACACGTAATAACGCTCTTTCAACGGTTCGTCATCTGTCCTTGATTTCTGAAGACAAACTATAATTGATGTTCATTCGTGCATCATTGATCTCCAAGATTTCCTGCTGTTTTGACCTTGCACCACTATCGACTTCAAAATACTTTTATTGACTGTTGTTTGGTTTAGTTCCCTCCATAATAATACCCAGGCTGGAGCATAACATTCTCTATACACCGCGCGAAGTGTTTTGTCAGGGCAGGAGTATACTGTATGTATGTAGAAGTGGTTAGTCAAGGCAGGAGTATGCTGTCATACTGTATGTACGTGGAAGTGGTTAGTCAAGGCAGGAGTGTGCCGTATACTGTATGCACATGTACGTGGAAGTGGTTATAATTATAGTCAAGGCAGGAGTGCTACTATATACTGCATGTATGTGGAAGTGGTTAGTCAAGGCCGCAGGAGTACTACTGTATACTGTATGTATGTGGAAGTGGTTAGTCAAGGCAGGAGTATGCTATATACTGTATGTATGTGGAAGTGGTTAGTTAAGGCAGGGGTATGCTGTATACTGTATGTACATGTATGTGGAAGCGGTTAGTCAAGACAGGGGTATTCTGTACACTGTATGTATGTGGAAGCGGTTAGTCAAGACAGGGGTATGCTATATACTGTATGTATGTGGAAGCAGCTAGTCAAGGCAGGAGTACTACTGTATACTGAATGTATGTGGAAGTGGTTAGTCAAGGCGAGAAGTGGCGTGTGCGACACCCAAGCCCCTCAGGCTACTCTCTTTTAACAGCTTCTGTCGTCTGTCCGGCCCGTTCCTTGTCTACAGTCCTCCCACACAGCTCTTCATCTTGGCCACCATCTTTCCTGTTTAGCGTTATTTGTACCGGGAAGAGGTAGCGGTCATTTCAAAACACTGAGGGGGGAAAACAAAAACAAGAAAAACATTTACTCTCATTGACGACAAATAATTATGTCTGACGGATGAAAATTAGCGCGACGGCAGCTTTCTGCCCTCGTCAGTTTAAGTATGCGTATCATTGCTAAAATGGAATAAATTTTCCCAAGAACGTATATCAGTGTATACTGATATGAAATTCGGCCTTCATTTACGGTGATACTGATTTAACGTGACACATGACTTGGCCGCTCCACATAAAATAATAATAATTGTTAAATTTCGATCACAGTTACCATTGTAGTCGGGGTATTAGTTTGTGAATTGAGTTAGTTCAGCGATACCAGTGATCTTTGACTTCACGAGGTTGATAAAAGATTAGTTGTGGTGATATGTTCCTGAAATTAGCACAGAATTTTGGTTTCACGCCGAGGGTCGAACCGAAGTATGGTCAGTCAGTCCAATGCTCTAGCAATCAGTTCTCAGTGATACCAATGCGGCTTCCGTCAGCACATCTACACGACTTCAACTCGCTTACTTTACATCCTGCCCATCCAGCTTTGCGAGTGACTTGCAGTAGGGTTGTAGTGTAGTGTAGCGTAGTGTATTGTCATTTGTGGTAAAGTGTGAAGGCAGTGTAATTGAGTGTGGTGACAGTAGCGGTGAGTACCGACATACTGTATGCTGGGGAGGCGGATTGCCAACACACGGCGGCCAGCAGCGGCAGCAGACTAATGGGTGAGCTGAGGTCCGGTCCCGGCCAATGTTGTTAGGGGGCGCCACGCAAAGTCACCCATCACCCTCACCCATCACCCTCACCCTCCGGCCAGCCCGACATTAACGAGACAGCGGCCTAGACACCAACAACACCATACCCTTCAACACCGCCATCAGTAGGCTGGTTACTTGTGTACACACAGATCACTACACGCTTTCATTGCCCCCCCCCCCCCCACCCCGCTCCCCCCCCCACCACCAAAAAATAAATAAATAGAATAAATAAATAAATAAATATTTTATAAAATTGTGCTTACGGTAGCATCCCCCCAAGTTATTTATTTATTTTTTTTTGGTGTTTTTTGTTGTTGTTGTTGTTGTTTTTTTTTTAAAGGACTATTTGGTTTGAAGGCGAGCAACAGTTTCAGTAAAAGATTTTGACATTAGGCTCAACGAAGTCTTCGTCTTCTTCTTCTTCTACAGCAGACGACACAAACAGGCCGAAGCGAATGGGAAGATCGAAATGTCTGGTTTGCTGGGATTTTTTTTGTTTGTTTGTTTGTTTGTTTTGTTTTGTTTTTGTTTGTTTTTGTTTTGTTGTTGTTGTTTTTTGTTGTTGTTGGTTGGTTGTTTTTGTCTTTTGTTGTTGTTTTTTGTTGTTGTCGTTGGTTGGTTGTATTCGTTTTGTCTTTGTTTTTTTGTTTCTTTTTTGTTTGTTTGTTTTTGTTTGTTTGTTTGTTTGTTTTTTGTTTGTTTGTTTTTTGTTTGTTTGTTTTTTTGTTTGTTTTTTGTTTGGCTTTTTATTGGTTTGTTTGTTTGTTTGTTTGTTTTGTTTTGTTTTGTTTTGTTTGTTTGTTTGTTTGTTTTTCGGGAGTGTTGTTGTGTTAACGGTTTTTTTGTTTTTTTCAGAGACACACACACGCACACACACGCGCACGCGCGCGTCGCACAGCTCCCACCAAAAAGAACCAGCTTCATAGTGTGCACGTCAGGTGTCTATGACGCAGATTTCGTTACGTCACTGTGTGCGTGAACGTATGTATTGTCTGGAGAAATGTCAGTCTTGTTTTTAAGTCGTTTCTCTATAGAGAAACAACTTTATACGATGCGGCAGATTTCGTTGCGCGCAGCAGCAAGTTTCAGTGATAAAAAGCAAGACTGACGTTTCTCCAGACTGACAATGTATACTTTCGCGCACAAAGTGACGTAACGAAATCTGCGTCATCATGATAGACACCTTACGTGCACACTATGCTGCTGCGTTCTTTTTGGCGGGAGTTGTGAGACGCGCGCGCGCGCGCGCGCGCGCGCGTGTGTGTGTGTGTGTGTGTGTGTGTGTGTGTGTGTGTGTGTGTGTGTGTTTGACAAGAACGTGGAAGTCATTTTGTTTGACACAACAGAGCTTCTGGAGTACCCACACCACAGTCTGGCCTATCTTTACTGTACATAACTTTCCTGCAATACATGTCAGCAAAGTGCTGGCAAATCATGGGTTAGTGTATGATTCCCACGTGCATTCCTGGCGCCAGAGAGAGAGAGAGAGAGAGATGGAGGAAGCGCGGGAAGGAGAAGATACGTTAGCCAGGCCACAGGGCGCTGCGCACA